>JAQGBX010003332.1:0-17604 GCA_034698745.1 Megaphyllum sjaelandicum
CCAAGGTTGAGGTCTGCGCCAGCCAAAAAACACACGGTGTGGTCGGCAGGAGCCTCTTTCATAAAACGGAGGTTTCAGAGGATGGAGGATCGTAAAATCGGGTTTTTACTGTATATAACATTTATCGAATTGAATAAATTTCCGATTGCAAATATAGTGTGTGGGCCGTGGCATCGCAATGAATCTCCAATTTGTTATCCTTAACTTCGTTCAAATAGCACTTTATTGACGTCCAAAATTTTCTCGCTGCAGGGTTCAGAAAGAAGGCAAGGGAAGTTTCACGAGCAAAGGCGAGGACTCTTCTGGGACATTAGCCACTACCCCTGAGACCCCGAGCGGGCGTCCACTGAGCATTCTGGAGGAAGACATTCCAGAGACGACCATCTTCTCGGTGGGCACGCCCGACGAAAGTGGCTTGGCGCCGTCTCACGGAGGAAGATCGTACTACATAGACGACTCTTGTGCCCGACTCATCGAGCGGGTGGGCCTGAAGCATTCGCCTTCAGAGACGGGTTCGGACAGCTCGGACGACGAGACAGTTCCGTGCTTCTCCCCCATCAGCGCCAGCCTTAGCGAACTGAGCACCGACGTCAAGGGGGGGCGCTGCAAACAGCAGAAGGTGCACTCCTACGACGACCTCAAGTGGTGGACTCGGCAGCATCCCCACCACTACCAGAAGCGCCAGCCCCACCCCGCTTCCGGCCAGCTGCAGGGCGAAAAGAACAACTTCCTGCACCAGGTGCCGCTCACCAAATTCGACTTCTTCGATCTGCCTCTTCGGCTCAACGACTCCAGGTTGAAGAAGGTGAGCAAGGAGGACATCGTCTTCCTCTGGCAGACTTCCGAGCGGGAGCTGAGGAGGAGACTCCAGCAAGCCTTGGCCGACAAGTACGACCTGGAGCGGAGGCTGGCCACCCGGGAGCCCCAAGATAAGCCACCCTGAAGACGCTGTGGCAGCGCCGTCTGGTTGGATTCCTTCGGAAGCGATTAGCTTATTTGGCACATGCGAAGACGAGGTTTTTGTCACGATGTTTCCCGTAGCATTGGTCCACGTGGTTCGTTGATGGCAACCATGCCTCCCAACCGTGAACTCAGTGGCATTTGGACATTGTAGCTCTTGCAGACCCTCGGCGACTGCCGACAACTAGGCACTCGTTTTCTATTGGCCGATGAACTACGTCACGTGCCATTCGTGCAAATGCAATATAATATTTCAGAAAGTGGCGCGTGACAGGCCCCTTTAGTCGAGTTTTTCACGATCGATGAGACTTTCAATTTTTTCGCTTTTAAAATATCCTCCCATTAACACCTTAACCGGAGTTGTTACGTCTCCGTTTTTTTTATATAAATCAACATTGGAAACGATGAAGATCTAACGTGAATTGGGCGCTGATGTAACCCTAACCTATGCTTCAGCTTAAGTAAGCCAATTCCTAGCCTCGCGACAGGGTTGCTCGAAAATGTACAAACTGTAATTTAGTCACTTTGACAAGTCAACGGAAATGAAATTGGCTTGTTCGGCTGAAGCGTAGGTGATCTTCAAGTTTATCTGAAATTTTCTCCAGCAGCCAGGGTAATTTTTTTTCTCTCCAAAAAATGGAATTATAATATTAATTCCTCGATCAATTACACTATAATGCTTCGTATTCTTACACGTGCAAACTTTTGCAATTTTTTTCTTACCAAACCATAATGATGAATTTTAATTAACGTTAAATTATCACCTGATTAATTTTGAGCGTCAAAACCCTACATTAAACCCAATTTTCCATAGATATGCGTTCCCAAATAAAACAACTTGTACGAGCTCGTATAACATTTGGATGGAGTAAAGTAAAGCAAATCGATAATTATGACCAGATCTTATCTGAGGTGCGACGACCACACTGGTGAAACACTACCGCAACAACAAACTTTTCATGTATTTTTGGTCAATTCCAAATGAATTTTTTACCATCATGACTATATATATGCTCAGGGGCAACTATATGACGAAAAAAACGTCAGAAACGTTGAATATTCTTTTTTTTTTCAGGAAATATTTTACTCCACATTTATGTTTCAATTTTTTATTAACCTATTAAGTCTGTTCCTATAATATATAATAAGAGTTCAGTAATTTTAGTGTGACAAAATTACTCGTGTATCATGTTACATCATTATGTAACATGTAATCCAAATGGGGTTTTTGATTAAGTACGGTCTAACTATTTGCTTTCATCGAGTTATCCTGCTAATACAGCATTTCTGAACCAAATTATTTATACTGAATATCATGATCACTAAATGGAATGGTCTTCCAAACATTTATCATCAAGAAAAATTGGCTGTTTATCAGTTTAATCAGCAGCCACATTGAAAATCGACAGATAATCTCAGATTTCTGGTATACGCAAGTTGTAATTAAACGGGAAGATGGCCTATTAAACCATTGAGTTATTCTCAAAATAAGGTAGAACACGTTAGCAATTAAAAGTGTCCTTAAGCACTTAATTTCGAAAGAGTGTCGCGTAGTGGTATTGCAGACCCTTACCACTAGGCGACACTTTTTTTCAAAGACACTCTTAAAGTAGGCCTACTAACGTGCTCTTACCCATGCATTTCATAATTTAAACATATTTTGGCCGGCAATATTGTAACCGCTGTAAATATTTTCCCCTTTAATTCAAAACCTTTTGATACATTGTTCTTTCTGTTATTACACTTTCAAAATGTTTCTTTCGCCCAAACTTGAAAAGAATTTGCATTTTTCTGTTATATTCTCAACACACAACAACCCCTACAACTGTGTCAAATTAATTTTATATTTGTGTCATTATCTGGGAAGAGTAATGCAAAATTGCTTTCATCACCAAGCCTAAGTTTGCAAACATTTTAAATAATTTTTCATCAAAATTCCTAACATTACAGACTTTCTTCGACGACGCACATAAACCCCCCAAAATAGTATATGGGAATGAAAAAATGCGAATTGTGGCACTTATTCTAATAGGTATTAGGATCAGACCTTCACGTACGTAACATGGGCAAAAACGTTTTATTGTAGGTTGTCATTTATCGCAATATATTGAACCTCTGTGAGTTCCAAACCTTGTTCTTTTCCATACACTTTAACTCAATGGTATTTTCAATTTTTTTTCCGTCTACAATATTTATAACGTGAAACTTCTCTTTTCTCTTCATAATGGCCACCAGTATTGGAAATGACTGAAAAACTGTAGCATGCAGAAAGGGAAAGCAAGTAGCGTAGTCTTTCATATGTATATGATGAGGAAGGCATTTTTTGCCTTTGACTAGCTGTAGTCTAGGCGTTCAATTTAAGATCATTAGATCAATTAACCTATGCCTAGATTAATTAATTATGCAATAATTTTGTACATTTCTTGGACATGTTTCAATAGAATATTTTCCAGAAAAAAAACGTGTTGGTAGGGACTGTATATCCCATAACCAATTCTAAGATATTATCAAACTTTTAAAAGAGACTGGGTATGTATTCATATTAATTTAGACTAGTATTTTAAAACGAATTAAGTGTACTGTATATCAGCGTGCGGTTAGAAATTGTATTTTTCCATATGGAAATTTCAAATTGCAACAGAGTTAACAATTTAAACATTCAGTAACAATGTGTCGAACTGGTAGTCAAAGCTGAAGCTGAGCGATAGTTTTAGTGGCTCGCAAAATCGTGAGTTTTTGTTGTTGTTGTAAATTACAGTTGTTTATGACTTTAGAAAATATCAAGCAGAACTTTGATTTTAAAATGCAGCTTGAGAAAGAATGTCAAACAATTTTGCAGTTTTTCATGTGACAACATTTGTACAACATGTTTCTTTTAACACTATATACTGAATATAATCATGTTTAATAGCCTGTCATGAAACAGTTCGTTTGTTAAATTATTTTGCATTAATTACTTGTGCAGTCTTTGGTATTGCAAGGTTGTAAATAACGCTGCTTTTAAACATAGCGACAGTTTCTTGCAACCTTTTGTATGGAACATTTTTAGAAAAACAATAAACATTCTTTAAAAACATTAGCTTTTTTATTCACTGAGGTAAAAATTGTCTCGGGAAAAACCACGACGATGATTGTAAAACTTCATTTAAAATAAGGAGTATGCGTTCGATAATTAGGTTTTCAATTTTAAATGGTTTACATAGCCTACCTCCTTTTTGTACATTTCGTACATTGAAGTAATTAATGTCAAATAATTTCTCAGGCGAACTTTTAAGAGTGAAACTAAGAATGGTTTGTGGTGATCATGAAATCCGATTAATGCCAATTTGGAAAAACTTTGGTCTTTTTTGTTATAAATCTATTATTATTTTGAAAGGCAACAGAAGTAAATGTCTTTCAAGACACCTTGAGAAGAAAAATTATATAACGTTAAAAACCACGCTCCATGCATGGTCACAATGTGATCTACAGGTTTTTACATTTACAGAATGATTTCTAACTTTACCGAGTACACATTAGGGGAACTCGGATAAAAGCTTGCGAATGGGGCTATTGTCAGTCGTGAAGTCAAGTGTACAAAATCGGCACGCTAATTAGGCTACTTTAAAAAATTCATTCAGGGTTATCCATGCTTTTTAAGCCAATTGATGCATTCATTTTGCACAAGTGGCTTTACGACTACCAAAAAGTAATTCTCGTAAAGTTTCCGAGTACCCCCTATTGTATTAAAATTGCCCAACAGGTCGCATTTGGTTTGAAGACTATACACATTCTTGAATAATGTGCTCCGTTATAACTTTTAAATTAACTGCCAAATCCCTTAATGTACTGTATTTGACTTTCGTCGTGATGTATTCAGGTAGACACCTAAATTTGCCAATCGCACTTTGGCAGCCGTGAAATCAATTGTGCAAAAGCAATGCAGTTATTCATTAAAAATGCAATCAAATTTACGCACGTGACTTCACGACCGGGAAATTGCGGTTAGCCATGCTTCCGTCTGAGTTACCTTTTTATTTATATTTTTCCTGCCCGCGTGTACTTTTCGTAGTTGGAATTACAGTATTTCGATGCCATTATGCAGGAACGCAGCTTACATTGTGCAATATTACAAGAGCTATGTAATAATTTCTTTTACGAAAACTAAGAAAATTACTAAACTACTGTACCTTAATGGAGAGCCTTCCACTCTGTCTAGTTATCCCAACTTTGTGAATTGATCTGTAAATTTCAGACTTCATGTATCGGGATCGAACTACATGTACACGTACGCGTCCTGACGCCCTCAGTATACGAAAAGACCAGTAGTAGAATCACTCCGTAACGGCACCTTTGATCACAGTGTCCACTACACGCAATTAACTTTGTTGCACGAGAACTAACGAGAAATAACGAGAACCGAAGGAGAACCAAGGAGTGAATGACGCTTGCACAGTTCCGACGTCCGAACGTCGGAACTGTGCAAGCGTCATTCACTCCTTCGGTTCTCGTTATTTCTCGCTAGTTCTCGTGCAACAAAGTTGCGTGTAGTGGACACGCAGCCTAACGCTTTGATGTTCAAACAATGAACGAAAATAAAAAAACAGTTCACTCAAGCGAGTAAGTGAACTATGCCGTACACTCTTAATTCACTCAAATTCGGTTTGAACTAGTGAGCGATGAATTAGTTCAGTGAGGTAGTTCACTTTGGTGAGTGAAGTAAAAGTGAGTAACTCACTTGAATGAACGACGTTTCACTCAATTCCATATGCGAAATTTAAAATAAAAGAGTATTGTCTATGGGGAAAACCTACAAGGCCGACTCGAATGCTAGGATTAATGATGCTCCCCAGTAATGATACAAAATCCGGATTTTTATCATTAATATCCATCATTCCAAATTTCTTCACCCTACACGACCATTCTTAATGTCACTCTCAGAAAGAAATGACAGTTTATTGAACGTATACAGTTCCCTTTATGTATTAGCTATTATTCCCGCTCTATTTTTTTTTCTGACGCTCTGACGTTCAAAAATATTCTTAAATTATTCCAGAAATTTAAATAACAGAGATTTATTAAAACTTGTATTATCAGAGGGTGGCCAATGATCAGGCTGACAGCATGTGCTACCAGATACATTTAGCAAACAACTGATTTTTATATAGCCCTAGTCTAACGTATACCAGAAAATTCAACTTTTGGTTTCTATTTGAATTGGTCATGGTATATTTGCGACTGATTTACTTAGCCAAAGGTTAGAAGATAGTCTTATAGCGACATAAAAGAATGTACTTGTATATTATATTGAATTGTACTCACGATTGAAAACAGCTGAGAACCGTACAAAAATTGTTGATTTAATCTTGGAGAGTTTAATCAAATGGATTTTAAGCGGTGAATTGTTATCTTGCGTAGGATTTTTTAGCTGATACATTGTGATTAAATCGCAAAATCATTAGTTTATTGCAGCGTCCAAGTTCATTACCACTGTTTTAACACTTGTTTGGAGGGCAGTTGAGTACATGATCTTGCATGCATTTACTCGGCATTTTCGCAATTTGGTGCACTTTTTCCTACTTATGAATGAAATAAAACTACGAACAAAACTTATTCGATGTGCGTTGCACGCGTTCTACACCCTCATCATTAGTGACGTTTGTAGAACAACTACTTGACACGGACTGTGACGGATCTGAATAAGCATACTGACAAATAACAAGCCAATTAAGCTACTGTAATAGCCAAACTGAGGCACATTTCGGGTACGCATTCGTTGGCACTTAGAAGTAAAAATGTTAATTTTTTTTACCACTAGCGCCAACCAGCGGGAAAACATTGGTAATGCATGTAAATAACCGCTGGTTGGCGCTAGTGGTAAAAAAATTAATATTCTTACTTCTAAGTGCCAACGAATGCGTACCCTTCCACAAGTCAAAATTACAAATTATTCTAGAAAGATCTCAAAATATTGAAGTCGCGAACTCTTTTATAGCGCTGAATATAAATTCATGTGATAATATAACCCAAATCACTGTAGAATTAATAAATTGTATTAATCCTGGTTGCATGCATCCAAGAATAAATGCAACAAACAAAATGGCTGCACATAAATTGTACAGTAACATCTCAATGGTCTAAATTAATTGTTTTAAAACTTGCTCTTGCTTGATTTATTCTAAAGTAAAATACTTTATTTGTTATATTTTGCACAGAAACTGTATTTTAATTTGTATGTAAAATTATCTTCAGATTATATGCGATATTGCCACAAAGCGCGGACAAATGTTTGTGGTGTGGTAACATATTGCTAGCGGATATACAGTAATGATGGCTTGTTATAGGGCAATTTTTAGTACAATATTTTTTAGTAATTACTATCATGCACACCTGTTAGCACCAAATTTCAGAATGAACCATTTTCTGAGTTAAGTATGAGCCTGCATCACGTGAACTTTTCATTGAATCCACAACTAAAAGAACATGCCTTCGGGTAACTTTCGCCAATGGAATGAATGAAATGTCACGTGATGATGACATGATGGTCAATATTAAGGCCAAGTAGTTGTTCCCTGGGCTGTCTCTTCTTTGAATAGATGATACAGTTTGTCAGATTACCCTTGTAACCAGTGGGGCTATTAAATGTCAAAAATGAAGCTTGTCTGACGTACGTTTACTTTCAAGAACATGCCTGCAATATTTCTGAATGGGTGCGGAAAAGTAAACACTATGATGTTAAGCGATATTCGTTGTGGATCAACATTTCTCATCTCAACTAATCATACCTCACGCCCACAAAGACACACAGCCAGCATTGTGCAGCTTAGATATTTAACTATAGTAAATATTATTCCACAAATTCGCGGTAAAACGTTAGACTTTAATATGTGACGTTGTCTAAACTTTTTTTAAAAAAAAAAGACAGAAAATTTATCTAGATACTGCAATATCTATAAAAATATCTTTACATTATATACATATATTTAGCCCAAGCAATGTACAAAATAAATGTAGATTTATTAAATGAGCATTTTTAAAGTTTCAAAATGCAAACTACGATTGTTCTCACCACTTTTTCTCATAATAAAAAGTGTATTTTATGAATTTCTGATTAAAACGATTAAAGAAATTGATTAGTGCCATTTTAAAGCGTTGTGGATTCTGAAAACTAAATCGTTGATGGTCGACTCGTGAAATGCAATTAAAAGGGGAAACTTCCACTGCTAAAAAATGTGTATTTGCAGAAATTGACTACAGGAATACTCGAAATAAAAATCAAACCCTGTCTTTTCAAGAATAAACGAATGCCAAAATAGAAATGAGTACGGTGATATCGTTGTCATGCAACGTAGCTCCTCAGTATATACTTGCATTTAGGGAAAAACAGGAAGTTTTAAAAATTTGAAGTAAATTTTTGTATTTATCGAATTGTTTGTTTCAATCATACAATTGTTATAGAGCTACATTTATTATTCCGCAACGATGATGTCACCGAATTCCTTTTTATCTTCATTCCGTTATCCTTGTGAAGATTTCAGGAAAGTTGTCAATTTCAGGCAAGATTCTTTTATAGGAACATGATAGTGCGTTCTAATAAAAGGATACAAATTATAAAAGTATTGGAGATGCACTAGATTGCCAATTATCTGGGGAAGGGGGAATTAAACGAGGTCCCAATTTGCATTTAAAAATAAACATTTATTGTAAAAAAAAACTACCTGCTTCTCTTTGACAATTTAAATCTAAAGACTAATAAATTCATTTAGCTTTGCAAATTCTCAGCCATATTTACTTATTCATTTACAATTCTAATCATATTTATTTTTTAGCATTCCTTTATTTCTCAGATATCTAGGAGATTTAATTTCCCAACCTGTCCAGATAATTGATGTATGTATGAAGAGAAGTGTTGTTTTAGCCCACAAAGTTGTATAAGCTGCATTGTACCAACAATTCTTTAAAAGAGTCTGTGTTAAATCACCATTTTGAAGTAGTGTACAAGTATTAGAAAATAGGTCTTGCTGCAAAAAATGTTATATTCAAATTTTTGATTATTTGTTAATCCCTTCTCAAATTTGCCTTATAGCCCTACTCACTTGTGTATATAAATGTACATGAATGGATTTCCTATACTCTGAGATCAAGGTTAGATAAATTTAAATAATTAATACTGGTAGAAAGTTGTTTTAATTCATATTCATCAATATGTATTTCACCATAGAAAATTTTTTGAAAATAAAACCATACTGAGAGATTTTGTTCTTTTGCATTTCAGCAGTAATTATTATTACCACAGCCCTTGCATGAAATTATGAATATACTAAAGACTTCACCCGCAAGGAATTTTTATATACAATATTTGAAAATTGAACTTTCAGAGGATGGCAGCAGAATCTTACTAGAAGGGAATAAATAAGTCTTGAAGTTATAATCCTTCCATAAAATGAAGGCTGAAATGTACCTCAATGCAAATCATTTCCAACTGATTCACCATTGAACATTGAATGTCTTATAATATATCAAGAAAATAAATTTGAACATATATTCCGTTTTTATTACTAATCACAAACTGTTTCAGAACCATAAAACTGGGTTAAAGTATCTATTTATGCAATTGAATCTTCCGACAATTTGTGCTTGTTTCAAAAAATTGAATTATGTTATTGCTTATGATAAAATTAATAATTAAAAAATCAAGAAAAAGAAGAAAAATGAGCAACCTTTCTGACCAGATTGATGGTTTACAGTATTGATGGCGTCGAGACATCATTGAATCCGATTGGAATGAATCAATTTATACTCGCTTCATGGGGTCTAACTTAAGTTGTGCAGCTAGATCATCCTAAAAATATAGTTTTAAAAGTCAATACAACGTGGGTAGTATTATTACAGATGCTTGCAAAAAAGAAGCTTCATTTAAAAGTTCATTACATAATGTGTGACAACATTCTTGGGGTAACTAATTCCACCATTTTTATCCACAGAAGATATGTTACATCTTTCAGGGTCTCCAGGAATTAAAACAGGCTTGGCAGGGTCAATCTGGTAAGAGAAAAAACATCATAAAGTACTGCGCTACATTTAAAAAAGATTTCAAGTGTTTGTAGAAATTGAAATATTTTATTGAAAATACTATTGAAACAGTCCCCTTTAATGAAATTCAAGTTTCAACATGGTAAAAGTAACATACTATGTAAAAAAGTGCTTGAGGAATTGTAAAATGAAATTTTAAAATGTGAACTTTCATATTTCAGATAAAGAATATCATACTGAGCCACTGAAATTATTATTCTAAAAAAATAAATGACCCAATTATTCAAATTGTTAATCCTGAAAAAAAATGTCCAAACATTTTAATCAATTATTTTCTAGATGACTTTGGTCTTCGTTTTAATAGAAAAAACTGACAATGGAAAATACATGTTTTCTATCAGAACTGTGACATTATGGGTAAACATTTTGAACGCTTTTATTTTTTTTTTTTTAAAAAAGTATCATATCAAATTTAGTTTTACCGGCTCTAAATTTCGGCAATAATTCATCAAATCGCTCATTCGATTTTCGAATCCAGGTGCAAAAACTTTTGGGTTTAATGCCATGAAACATTGTCCCTGAAATAAATTACGTAAATACATAAGTATTAAATATAAATGATATATGACATCGGTAGAAATAAATAATGGTATACCAAATCCGCCGGCCCATCAGGCTTGTCCCATTTCCTAATATGATAACCATAACTGCTTCCAGCTAAAATCCCACACAAAACCTCCACCATCATAGCTAACCCATATCCTTTATAACCACCTGTTCAAACAATCAAACATGAGATCAAGCTAAATTAATAATTACATAATGTAATCTGGTAACTAAACTTACTACTACTTTCTTCTCCTCCAAGTGGCAACAACAACCATGCCTTTAACGCTTCTGCTGGATCTGTTGTTGTCTAGAAATTAGCATTGCCGCGACTTTAATAATGTTAATTTTTACCACCCAAATTTGTGAATTTATAATACAGAAAAAGCCGGGAAACGCCTACAACTCATTTACATGTACTAGCAATTTTTCAATACCAAATAAAAATGATACATACTGTATCTTTCAGGATTGTGGGGATGCTGCACTCAATAAAGTGTGGCACAATTTGTTAACAATTCTCATTTGTAATAAAATGTAGACTTTTCCTGATTGGGTTCAATTTTTTTTTCACAGACCTTTCCCTCAGAGTCTAATGCCCAACCAGCAGGCATGGGTTGCCCCTTGCGGTGCTGAACTTCAATTTTTCCCAATGCGACAGCTGAAGTCGCCATGTCTAGCACGTAGCTGTCCCCGGCAGCAGCTGGAGCAGCAACTGACAGAGGATTTGTGCCCAAAACTGCCTGAATATCAATTGGACAACTTTGCATCATGAAATGCACAATGTAATCAGCACTTTTATCATAAATAGTAAAGGCAACAGAAACAGACAACGCTTAATTACTGTGTAGCATAGAGCAAAAAAAATTCCAATAGCAAATGGTAAACCCTACCATTTTAGATCGTGTCGCCGCAGTTAAAGGAGATGCATTGGTGCAAGCCATTCCCTAGAACATATTAAAAAATGTTAACTTGTTATCAGTTTCATAAAATAAACAGACAGGATTTCAATACCACAAACGTGCATTAACCAGCTCAAATTATGCTTTTATCTGAATTCAAAATAATGAAGAAAGTTCAGCATTAGAAAAATGAAAAATTATTAAGGCATAAAAGTTGTCTGTTAAATGACAGACAAGTAGAAAATTTCGGCACGAATTTATATTTAAATAAACATGCTTATTACTTAAAAGTCGAAAATTCCACTTTTTTTTACTCCCTTTTCTCAAAATCTTTCATTAAAAAAAAATATGCAGTTTTTCCCATATAGCTTAGCTTTTTATGGAAGTAAAAAAACTTGTAAACAGGTTACTTTATTGGCCAACCAGTTTCCCTTCCCTGCATAATCATTAAAAATGGGAACATTTCCTAGAACAGGTACGAATGCGGAAATTAAAGAACTGCAATGTGGTTAACTGAACCATGTACACCTTAAAACTTAGCTTAATCACAATTTGTTAATTACTGTCAGAAAATGAAAAAATTCCACTAATTTATTTTTTTATTCATTATGATTCAACAAATCTACTAGTATGTCAGCTGGATTACAAAATCTCATGACCCATATATTTCCTTTTAAATTTGGCAAAATTTCAAAAATCTTGAAAATTCTCAACTTTTCTTTCTGCAATTTTACCATTCAACTTACCAACATTCCATGTTGAAGAGCTCGCATACTATACCAACCCGCAATGCCAAAATGGTTTGATCCTGAAAAAATTAATACAAAACAAAGGTTATCAGCCACATTAAATTTTATAAGCGACAAATTAAAAGAGAAGCTGAAGTTGACCTCGCTTCTGATCAATCGTTTTAAATTTCAATGTAACGTCACATAATCAGCTCCAAATAATTATATTGGATAATGAAATATCTTGTATGACCAGTAAGGCGACAAGTAAATGGCAAATTGCCAAAAACTTTACCTGTGGCTACAACCCATCCAATGCCTGTTTGTTTGGCCTTTTCAATGGCAAGATCCATGGAGAAGTTTCCAACGACAGCTCCGAGCAAGTTTTTTCCATCCACTAAAGCTGTGGATACAGTTTCATTTAGAATCGCAGGTTCCTCTTTGGACGCTGTCAGCCCAGTCTGTAAATCCCGCACATACATTTCTATTGAAGCATAAAACATAACGAAACAAGTGATGAGATGATGATTAAATAATTGTAAAACAAATTGATAACATTATAATTATTCTATATTATCAAATAAAATTATCATCCTGTGCAATGATATTGGAAAAATATAGCCAGCTGTTTTTATTACAATTTCATGAGTTATCTTTTTGAATTTTTCAAACAGATTTGCATAACATTGAATTTTATTGATTAGAGTCAAGAATGTTACATTGTACTTTTGTAATGTAGCACAGACTTTCATAAAATTGACATAATGTGTACAGCATTCAACAGTCTAAACATTATTAATATTGTCATTACAGAATTTTTCTATTGTGTGCATTTTCGGTGTTGAACGCGTCCACAGATTTTTTGCAGATTAATGCATAATTAAGATTACTATTACAATATATTATCAAAACTTAAGTTTCAAAATTCAAGATGTCGGTATTTAATAATTTCATAAAACTTAATTGAAGGTCAAAGGAGAACAGATCAGAAAAAAGTCAGTACTTCTCACTGATTTTACTCTCCTGGAACCATGGGGTGAGGGGCGATGGGAATGCTACCAGACTAATACATGTACAATGTACATGTCAATTACATTTTTTTCAGGAACTGCTAAATAAAAATTGGAAAAAAATTATGAAACACAGGAGAAAGGATGAAATCACAGGAGATTTGGTAGTCCAAGAACAGCGTGCCGTTCCGAATAACTTTGGTTCTTGCAATCATGTATCAGGGGTATTCAGACAGTAGCATTAAGGATGGCACTTTTGGCAATAGCAAAGTCATGGGTGTAAAAGGACTGCATTAATTGGTTTAAAAAATAGTGAAAACTTGAGCGAATAATTAAACCAAATAGCGTTTCCGTTTTGCACACATAACTTCACAACATCCAAAGTGCCAATCAAAAATATTCTTTTTGGGTACCCTCATGAAATCATACTTGGATTAAATGGTTCCATTTCTATGGTCAAAAACAGGTTTGGGGCAACTCAGAGTAGGCCTGAAGCGGGCAATTTGCAATTGTGGCCTGATTTTTTTAAAAACCTTGATCAGATATTGAAAATTCTTGTGACAATGATAGCAATGCACTTCTAAGGACATATCTGATAATAAATTTCATATTTTAATAACATTTCCCATGATTTACAACTTAGCACTTGCTATATGTTTTGCTTGGTTTGCTTCAAAAAATTGAATAGACAATATATTTCAAAGGACATCCTATACAGCGTCGAATTTAGCAGTATTTTAAAACTCAATTTGAAATTAATTTTGGACAAAACCAAAACATTTTCAAATAACAGCTAGCTGGAGATTGCATTCAACATCATCGAGTCAAGCACCAAAATGTGTCTCATTTGCATCCTGTTTTTTCAAGCGCAACGTTAAGTTAGTATGCCAAACCACGCAAACAAATGACAGTTCATACCTAATCTATTCAATCCATGGCTGAAATGCCCCCGATGATCGGCCGTAACCAAAACGTCCGCTTTTGCTTCAGCGTGTTCCTGTTTTGCTCCTGCTGCTGTTAGACATCTTATCATGAACGATTTTACTTCGGGTATTGAAATCAAAATCGTTTCATTGCCACTTGCACTAGCAGAGGTAGAGCTTGCCATGCTATTTCCTGGCCAGGTGGGCCAACTTTTGCCAAAAAGTGAGCTGTTTTGCGAGCAAATCGAGGAGCGCGATATGTACCTTACATAGGGTCTGATACGGTCACTGTGGCTCTGGCAAAAAAATCTGTTCAATGTAAAGTTGCAAGAGAAGAGAGCTGGGCGTGAAATGATGCTTATGAAGGACAACCTCGTAATCCCGGCCATCTCGGGAGCAATATATAGCAACAGGTCTACAGGTACTCTCAAACTGATAGTTGGTTGAATTAGGTCGCAGTCAAAACAGGAATTAATTGGCTCTTTAGTTTATACAGATTACGTCTTGCATTCCACATCCAAGTTAATGGGCTGATCTAAACTGGAAGATAAAAGTCCAGGTCGCAACTTAGCAATATTGTCATTTTACGATGTTAATTACTAAAAGCCTTACCAAAGCCAATCACTTTTTGAATTACCTATACGCACGTACCACTCATTCATAATTTGGATCAAAATATATATATATGGATCAAAGTAGACAAACACTTTCTAAACAGTAAGTTTTAGGTTATCTAAAGAAAACACAGACACCTGTCTTATCCCAAACACATACACTGCGCAGCTAGTAGGCCTACACATGAGTATAACAACTTCTTGAAGGTCATGGGGTGGTAGACTGTCAAGGGAACTAAAAACTCCCCTCACACTAAAAACGCGCCATATTCAAAAAGCGTTTTCACTTTCGCACTCTGGCAGAAGCTTTACACGTTGCACTTTGACAGCCAGGATGTAAAGTGGTTTAGCTTTTATTTTGGAAGTAAAATTTAAAAAAATTAAATTCTGGACCTCAATAGCTTTAGTTTGCCATCATGAGTATGAAAAAAAATTACATGTTTATGTTTTAAGCTGAAGTAAGTTTAAAAATAACATTAAGGGTTGTTCAAACATCTTTTCCCTTCAAACTGAAAAATTATATCCAAATATTTTTAAAGAAAACCCTTTGAAAACAAACAACTGTATACCTGTATAGTAAAAGCTGCTTAATTTGATCACTTTGGTTCCAGCGATTTTGATCGAAATAAACAACAAATGTCAAAAAACACGCTAAAACTTGTCCGTAGGAAAATATTGTGTACTATGTTTTAAAAATACATATATTTAATTGTAGTACATGTCTATACATGCATTTGCATATGTTTAAAATGACATAAGTTATAAGTAGTGTTTGATGATGCCTGCTTGTTCAATGCAACGTCTGGAATTTCGTTTTCTGAAATACGCAGAAAATCCATCTGAGTAGGCTACAGCCGCTGATGCATTAGATGCACGCTTGTACATTGTCCAAACGTGTCCGTGCTTGTATGAAACACGCTCAACTTGTTTGCGTTATGTAGACATGTGGAAATTTGGTCAAATTAAGCGATTTTTTTTAACAAAGGGCAGTATAGGCAATAATCCGATCTGAAGGTTTTGATCTGATAAAATAGCTGATCGGATTAAGCGGCTTAAATTATAGAAACTGTTGTGTGTCATAAACTAAAAACAGTTTGTACATGTACAGTACGTTTGGATCGCTGTGTACTAAGCTTTTACCTTTCATGCAAATTTAAGCCAAGATTGATGTCATCAGTTTAGGAGTTTTTCTGGCATTATGCTAGAAATAGGAAAACTTCATGCACTTACTCATCTACCTAACGCTCTTGTATTTTTAATAAATATACATTATCAGCTTGGAAAGAATTCATGTTCCATAGGGATTATAGAATATGCACTATATACTGTAGGTTTTATCAGCATCATTGTATTTTAGGCCTACATTAAAAACCTTGTTAGCTTAGCAATTTCACAGACCCCAACATATTTATAACTTGCAACGTCTATGCACATAATTTACCATTAAAATCAATTATTGCCATTATCAAAACATTTTTTTAAAAAATGGACTTGAAATCGAAATCCAGATGGGCCAGAAAATGAATGGAGAAGTCGACGATTTTACAAAGAATACATGAGTAAAACCTTGAAATAGTAGAATAAAAAAGCTTGCTTTTAAATTTGGCAAGCTCAGTAATCAGTTTTATAAATGGGGCTGCAAACAATAGGGAGTACACGTGTTCCGCAGTTTCAATATTCAAATGTCATAATTAATGCTACATGTACTGCACTACAGTAACTGAATTATGAGTCAAAATCTCACATTCTAACAATACCAAACTTTTAAAATCGACAATCCATTGCAGCATAAAATTAACTGGATATATTAACTTAGTTTTAAATAACTAAATAACATGAATTTCGTTTATCTTATTTTATAACCACTTTTGCTCACATATTGTTAGAAACAGTATTTCGCAGAAGGTTTTTTTAAGTTATAAAAAACAAAAGAGAAAAGAGTCTTACTTATATTTAATGGAAAACGGCTATGTTACAGTGCAGAGGTAAGACATTTAATACTTTAACAATAAATAATAAACAGAATGATCTATAATATAATTGCTTCATTACATGTACTAAACTGTAAAGCTTTCACCACAACCGCACGTTCCTTTAACATTTGGATTGTTAAATATAAACTCTGAGCATAACTTGGTTTCAACAAAATCCATTTCAGTGCCAAGAAGTGTCAATTGGGCCTTTTTATCAATCAGAACTCGCACACCTGCAGGAGAAATACAGCTTTAATATGGTGCTCATTGCCAAGCAGACAAGAGATCGAAGTTTTCCCACAATCGTAATAAACCAATTTAATCCAACCAAAGCTCTTGTCTCTTGCAAATTAACTTGTCATTAATAAAAGCTCAGTTTTTATTAATTACTGGAGGGTACACAAAAACCTTAAATGTCATTGATAATAACATGATTATGCTTGGGTCTTTGCATCTTCCAAATCAAAACATACAAACTTGACATTACTTCCCATGATTTTGTGCAGGAAGATAGTTCTAGGAAACCATGGTCATCGGTCATCGTGTAAGCGACATCAAGGAATGTGGGAAGAGGAATAAATCAGAAAAATGGACAGATAAAAATGAAAAGGCTGATTGACTGTGAAAAACATCAGCGGGAAAGTCATTTTAAAAATTGAACGCATCAGCCAAATGCAAGAAGCAAGAGCACTATCAATATAACCTCAATTTTACGAGTGCATAAAATTAACCAACACCACATAATTTAGAAGCCCATTATAAACTCATTATCTTGTAGAACTTCCTCATCAAATTTTTTTTTACATTCTGCATAATCTAACGTGTAACTCAAACCATTACATCCACGTTGTTTCACGCCCACTTTCAGCCCTATCT
>JAQGBX010003333.1:0-17601 GCA_034698745.1 Megaphyllum sjaelandicum
ACTACCTATACCCAGGCTTTTCCACCCATCCTTGTTATTGAACAAATCAATGTGCATGTTGTCAGATAATTGTGTGCGGAATAAATAAAAATTACGTGCATTATTGAAGACTTTTTTTCTTTTTTTCAAAAAAAAGGAAGCTATTTAACTTTAATTTTAGTCAGCAAAGTCAGGCAAAAATGAGAATAAAATGGAAAAAAGTCAGGCAAAGTCAGGCAAGTCGATTTTTCAAATGTGGTGGCAACCCTGTATATATAAAGTTATCAGAGAACTATAACGAATTTTTAAGCCTGTCGAGAGGAGAGTATGGCACAAGTTCACATTGTGCGAGAAATATATTTAAAGTATTACGGATGTATAGTGTTCACCACGTTGAATAATGATATGATTGGCTGGAGCTTTCTTAGCCTAGTTTTCAGCACGATTCGGAACTTTTTTGCTGGTCACTTCATTGTTGGCTAAATAGCCACATTCATTCGATGTTCCTGGCATCCTCCAAACGTCAAAAAATGAAAACTTTTGTGCCAATTCGCAGAGATGCGGCGTTCATTCACAAAGTTGGCCGCAGGAAACGGGCATTTTTTTATCTGCTCGATCCTCGACTTCCTATTCTGTAATTATGATTTTTTTTTTTGTTTCCAGAAGGGAAGTATGAATTATTTATTGCGCGTCCGTGCTTCGATGCTCGAAATTTTTTCCCTAAAGAGAGACCAGGCGAGAGCCTCGATGGCCAGCGCTGGACTTCTCGGCAGTTTATAGTACATGTATATGTGATAGCGTGCCTTCCGGAATGCGTGTTATAAATTACGACTCGATTACTAGCTGGTCGAAATTCCTGCAGAAAAACGAGCCTGTTAAAAGATAGGAAGGAATGCCGATTCATTTTGCCTCCGTTTCGAGTTGAAACGCAACTCTGCTGACCACTTCAAAGCCCTTGACATGAATATGTCGCGTGTGGCTCGAGGCTAAACAGACGGTGAACGTCACTAGCAAAATCCGGATATAACGAAGCTCGAGGAGCCAGCTTGGGTTTGTCGGGGATCACGCGCTGTTGCGCTTTTTCGGATATAACGAAATTTATTTGTAGTGAATACCAATGAAGTGGCCTTCAGTACAGTGTATGTGGTGTATGAGGAATCTTAATGCTCTTGTCTCGCCTGATAGTGACATTTTATTACCGTACCGTACATCCTACATACAGTATACTTGTATCTAGAATTTTGATAAGGCGTACGACAAGCCTTGCTGCAACTTATCATAATACTCATAAAAACTTATTAATTGGTCTCTTCTTCAAGTTATGCTGGGTGTTGATGAAACGGAAGAATGTGAGACTAATGTTAGAGTCGCAGCCTTCAATTTCATAAAACTTGTATTGCAGACTTCAATAATTATTTCCCCTTCTCATATATTCGATTCATCTACCGGAAGCTATTTATTTTTTGTAAAACGTTAAATTATTTTCGTTTATTTAAAAATGAAAAATAAACTTGGCGTACGAAATTGTACGTGCACGGATTTTGCATTTTTGTTCAGTAAAAATATTAATTTGAATTCATTGCTTTTTTATTATAATGTAATGAATTAAATGAAAAAAATACTTTTTAAGTTGGACAGAATACTCTCGGAAATTGCCTTTTTTATATCCGAAACATTGCAAACACTTTAATTCAGGTGGAAATTTCAACTTTTTGTTGTGGCGAATCTACAGGATTGAAGAGCAAGGCCACAGTCTGATTGGCAGTAATTAGACGTGGAGTCAAAAAACTATGACATTAAGTTAATTCTTGCTTCTTTTTTTTTTCAGGAGCTGAAAGGGGGCCGCTCATTCCAAAAGCTGGGATTCGCTGACGTAAACCTGGCCGAATTTGCAGGATCAGGGCTGACGACTCGGCGCTACCTTCTGGAAGGTTACGACTCCAAACACCGGCAGGACAACTCCACGCTGAAAGTCACGTTGGAGATGGTGCTGCTTTCTGGAGACCCCTGTTTTAAAGTGTAAGGCTTTTTGAACCTAGTCTCTATAGGCCTAGTGTTTTTTGTCATGAACAACAAATTAGACTATTTTTCATTCCCCATTAAGGGATTTTTTAGTAGTAAGACTCACAGAGTTTAAAAAGCAAAGCTATAATTTTTCAAAACAAGAATTCTGCAGTGAAAATATAAAGTATGTTTTTGTGGAACCTCGACATTTGTTTTCCACAAAACTTGGCAGTTATGCTACGTTGCCATGGTTGAGACATTGGTTCACAGATGGCTCTCTGCATGAAACGTACTGTCATTGATACGATTTTTTGTTTCCAATTCCAGTCCGACGTGGAAGTCCCACTTGCTCCCTCGAGAGTCTCAGAGCCAGGAGGAGTACCTACAGCCAGGCGAGCGCAAGGCTGAGGACTACAGCGGTGGCAGCATAACGAGTGGCAGCAGCGGAGTCGGAAGTCTTCCTCGTAAGCACAGGCCAAGCCTACTCAACTCTGGTATTCGATCTCTATAACGATGTCTGTGCATTGGGCCTGCCTGAGAGCATCCGCACCCCCAAGCGGCAGCAATGCACGAAAGCTTATATTTTTAGTTCTGATTTCGATCCCCAGATGCTTGAATGTCAAACTGCATCACTTCGATTTTTTTAGTTTAAGTTGGCTTCTGTGTGACCTGAATTTAAATGAAGCACACGCTTGATGATGCAATCATTAGGGGGCTGGCACAGCATGTCGAACGCAGAAAGAAGTTTATTAGTTTCCGGCCAATTTTCTTGAGCGTTGATTCAGATTTTTTATGGAATTCTTTCATTTTCATCTACTTCGATTCACTTCTGGATGAAGGTTATGCATTTTTTAAAGCATTCACCACGTTTCGAGCTGTTTGGAAAGCCAGAATTTAGGGTATTATTTGTGCCTTCGGAGGAAACGGACGATAAAACTGATTCTGATTCTTATTTTGTAAAACTTGTGGATTGCTGGGGAAAACTTGGACTGACAAATCCCGAAAGTCACATATTTAAACCTTTTTCTTTAATTTAATAAGTACTCGTCCATGCCAAAATCTTAGATTGTTGGTTATTATATTAAAATTGGTTTGTTCGATGTAGCCTACATTTCCATAAATACTCAATTTACGGCTGCGTTTTTAATAACAAAGCGGACTATTGTTAACATTATATTAATGCAATTTTTGTATTTCCAATTCCATAGAAGCTAGATAATAAAATGAAGCAAAATTTAAAATTGGAAAATATCGATGTTATCAATATAATATCCGTCGTTTTCATGTTTAACTTGGAAAGAAAGTATAATTTATGTACTTGAGCATAACCTAACAATTAGAAACATTGTTTATTAAATTTCAAAAATACAATTGCTAACCTGCATGCATATTTGATTCATAGGAAAAATTGGTTAAGACATCTTGTTATACAGTCCAAGTTCAGTAAGTTGCACTAAGACTCGCCAAAAAATTGTTCACTGTCTTTCATGTGGAGTCGTAGGCTGTAAATCTTGCAAAAGCCATAGATTTTTGTGTCGTGCCCGTAATTAGTCAATGAATTTGCTTTTTAAGGCTGCTATAGTCAATGCTTATCGAATGCACATTTTGCCTTGGTTTCAATTAGAGCATGGATATTTAGGCGCGTACCATAAGTGAAGTTCCCGTTCATTCATTATTTTTTCTGTGATTTTAACGCAGAGCTCATCATATCTGGCGCAGTCGGGGAAAGCGAATTCCCGAAAGAGGCCGGCTGCCTGGAGGAATTTGAAATGGGACACTCGAGGAATTCCAGCTACACTAGTCAGCATTCGAAGGCATCTGGTTACAGCAGTCTTCACTCCAGGCAGAGCAGCTCCGAATCCGGACACAATAGGTCAGTTATGCGGAAACACACCGCAAGATTTGTGAATATTGGGTTTTCGCGTTCTTGACCGGCCAGCAAGAGGGGCAAACAAATTGGTTATTTTGTGCCCTTGGAGTCAGTTCCTGAGTTGTGTGGCCTCCGATTATGGTGTATTCATTTACATGCTTTCTACAGCTTTTTCTTCCTTTTTTTAAAATTGCACCGTACTGTGTTTTGTATTTCTATTATTTTACTCTTTATTTTTGCACGTTTGCCTCTGTCATCTGGCACTGAAGAATGTTTGTTTTCTTAGATGCACCCACGAGTTTGTATGATGGGCTTTTTTTAAGTGATGCAATTGTAGAGGGCGCCTGCATAATAATAAGATGCATGCCATTTCATCCGCCAGCATCTAGCGCTTTCGGAATGGATCACTCAGCCTTTGCTAATTTAGCGAAGTGGTGACCCAAATCTGTGAAAAGTTTTGTCTCGGAAACTGTTTGAGATGGAACGGTAATGCGGGCTAGGCGATTCTTGGATTTTTATGCATTCTTAATTGAAAAAATGCCTTGTCTTAATGAACAAAAATGCTTTTTCATTATCCCAAACATTTATCGTCAGTAATGGGAATTATCCAAACTTAAAAATTAAAATGTGGAAAAAAACTTTTAGTAAAGTTAGGTTTATTTGAGTTAATGCTAAGATAGAATTGCAAATATACAAATTGTTCACAACTTATGGAATTGTCTGGATGAAAAATTAGCATTCGATTTTAGCTTACTCTACGAAGTTGGAATCGTCTGGTTTTCCAACAAAAACTTTTGAGTAAATGCAGGAAACAAGTGCTGACCATGCAAACATTTAATTTTTAAAGCAATTGTATTTGTTTGATCAGTACACGAATCCAACGTTTTTTGCATCGTATGACTGACTTGCCGAGGTTTTGGCATGTGTAAGACACTTCCAGGTGGCAGCACCATTATGTTGCCATGCTACCTGAGAGTATCCATGACCCATTTATAGGAGACTCAAGCAAGTTAATAGCTCAAATACAAATCATAAATATTGCATTGAGTATTCTCGCAACAGTCAACTGGAATAATTGTAAATTTGAGGTTAGAAGTCATCATCTTTGGCCGCGGATCATTGATAGATCGTTGCGAATGTGTGTAGCAAGCACGCCATTGGTGGAAAAGCAAATTAATAATCGATGAAAAATGCCCTCGATGCCATGAAGTGCGATTAAATTCAAATATGCAGCGCTCTCGCTATTTCTTCTAACCGACTTTCCATGAACGAATTTCATGGAATTCAAATATTTGGGGTAAATGCGTCAGGCAACGTTTATCGAGTTTGCGTGGGCGAGCTATTATGAAAATTGATGACTCGATATGAAATGAAGTCGAAAAAAATTTGTGATTGATTGATAGTCGAAAAAAAATCTGTTGTGTGACGAGCGAGTTTAGCTTATTCTATATATGTTTTGGGGTTATGAAGAGTCAGCAAATGGGGTCTTTTATCTGCACGTCATTGTGGTTCGGACCATATTCGTGATTTCGCTTCTTTTCAATTGAACCGCAAAAGCGGATCAAAGATATGCTCTTAGTGTTAGTGTACTTTGTGGCATTTTTTTGGTATTTCTGGAAAATGTGAATTTCAGGATGGAGAGTCTATTTAATGTTCGAAAGAAATTACAAAGCTCTCGTGTTGTTTTGCAACTTTTTGGATAGTTTTTTGAAGAAAGCTTTGTTCATTGTTCTGGTCCATCTGAAATCGTTTATGTCTGCCAAAGCAATTCCTCACTTATTTGCTGATGTTTTGGTAAAGTTTCTGAAAGAACCCTTATTTCTAAAATTATCTTCTCCGAGCAATTTTGTCGATTTTCTGAATAATTCCCTTTATTCTTCAATGCTTTTTTGTTAGTTTTCACTTTTCAGATAATACATCTCATGTCTTTTCGCAAATATTTCTGAAAAATTATTGTATTGGATACATACTGTAGGTTTAGAAAGCAATTATTTTGTGTTTGGGGGGAAAAGCTCGGATTCGGTTCGCTGTGATATTTTTGGGCGTTTTCAGTTTAAAAGTGCAAAGAAAGATATCTCTCACTAGCTGCTAGTATTGCTCAGGTTGTTTGATTCATGGAAATTGTTTACACTCTCACCGTGACGCTTTTTTCTCAAGACAACTTTAGGTAACAGGAAATGGTTGCTAATCTTGGGAAAAGAGCATGTAAAAGCACGTTTATTGGGGTTCTGTAGCATGTGGTTTGTTTTAAATTATTAGGCAGCAGTTTTATTTTCCGTTTTAATGCTTTGCTCACAAGCTTTAACTCACATCTCTAAATCATAACTTAATCGGTGTTGTTCTGTTTATTGTCTTGAGTTTTTTTCGCTGTGACATCGACTGGTTTATTTCGTTTTGTTTTTTGTTTTTTATTCGGTGTTGTGACTTTGCTATTATTAAAGGAACCCTAGCTGGCCGAGTGGTATACGGACGGCTTCTAGCATTAGTGGTAAGAGCCTCCGATCGCAGAGGGTCCTCACTCACACCCGGCAAAGTAGCCTAGATTTTGTGCCCGGTCATCAAAGGTATGCATGCTATCGGGTTTACATTTTTTTTAAACATTTATTTTGTTTCTTTGCTTCATTAACGAATAACCACGCTTACTAACTTAGAAATTGGAAAATGTGCATTCCGTACTTTTGTGGAATGGGTGCACTGGTGAGTGTTTTGCTGCTGCTTAGCTCGAGGTGCCGAAAACAGGGCTTATTTGTACTTATTCTCAATGCACTCGTCATAAACTTTCATTATTCAGGTGTAGCATTGCTTTCAATATTTCAAAATTGAAAAATGTTGGTGCTTCAATTTGATAGAAATGCACTGTTTGGTTAGGAAAATCGACTAATATGTATTTTTTCTGGGTAATGTCCATAAATATTATAAATTAAGCAACATAATACGGGCACGAAATCTGCATACGGTCCATTGGACGAATTTTAGTTTTCCAGATGTACGAGATTTTACATCGAATGATTTAAACGGAATTGTCGTTCAAGGCTTTTGGATCATTGTTTGTTAATTGTTAATTTTTGTTAATTTATTCAGGAATACCAGTGCAGGATCGAACTTTGGTGAAACTGGTACAATGCCAAAACCACCCGAAAGGAAGAGGGTAAGTGTCTCGCTGAAGATGTCATCCGAGAATGCTTCGCTAAGTCTAATTTAACATCAATAAGACATCAGTGTCAATAATTAATGACATGAAATAACGAACTGCAGGCTAATTACGACGTAACTGGGCTTGTGCAGGGGACTTCATGGTTTAAGCATTTTACAAGATTTTTTAAATTGTGCTTCTTTCATTTAGAAACAAATCCCCGAGGAGCAAAAGGAATCGAGGGTTGACGCCACAAGAGTCGACGCTGATGAGCTCATTAACGAGCTCATCGAAGCCACTAATTTGGACGCTGATGAATCTAGTGAAAGTGAGGCATTATTTATTTCTGTACGCCTTGTGAATTGTTTCCATGTTTCCTGATTATTTGACCAAAAATAACTAGAATACATGTATGCAAAAATTAACTTAGAGCGACCCAAAAAATCAAAAGCCTTCCAGGCTAAAATTTTAAAAAACGTGTTTGTTGCATTATGGTTAAAATTGCTTTTATAGTGATTTGTGCACATGCCTTATGTGGACATGCTTAGCATTTCTGGAACGGAATCCTCTTAATGTCCTTATCACTTTTCTGTTCCATCAGCCTCCGGCCTCCAATTGTACATTGCGAAAGATGGGACAGCCGCTTTGGGAAGCCACGAGCTGAAAGCAAGGATGACAGCTGGAGTCTTTGAACCCGTGGTGATCAACAAGAGGTAATGGTTCCTGCTTCTGGAAGCGCTGAGACGATGGACAAGATTTGTTTCGTTTCCGGTTGAGCGCTGGACCAGTGGGAAATGAATATACGTCATAATAGGACGGATTTTAAGGGGCCAAGTTTTTGTGGACTGCTGCATTGTTCAATGTGCGGCGTGGAATCGGATCGGCAAAAGGGTCGATAAAAGCTGGTTTCATTTTTAGATTGGGACCCTGCGAAATAAACTCAATGATTTGCTCAACTCTTTGTCAAAACTCGTGTGTGAATTTCGCTTAATTTTGTTGATGAATTATGAAGAATCATAAACGAATATTTGAAGCAAACATAACATTTTTCTTTTTGCTTCAAATGCTGGTTTATTTATGGCAACTTTAGTTTTAATCTTTTAGTATTTGGATGCGACATCTCAACCCGTCATTCTAAATGAACTTAACACACCACGAGATGCTTTATCCAGCATTGAAGTTTTCACACATTAATCTTTCAAAAATGGTGCAGTTTCTCTTCACTTGTAATTTACTGGGCTATTTCAAGAGTTTCTCCAGCAATGGTCATCCAAATCTTAACCAGCATGACCCCCGCCCGTTGCAGATCCGATGCCCATACAGCGGGAATTCGTGCAACTTGCCATTTTAATAGATGGGAATAGTTTTTACGTGGCGTTTTTGTCCTTTTTGGAGGTTTTTTTCGTTGCGCAGTACGCGTTCAGCTACATCCTCGGAGCTTCGCCATGCGTGCATACGCAGCAACGCGTTATCTTCTTCATTCTGACCATACAGTTGTTGGAGTTATACACTTTAGACTTGATGGTCTCAGATTCCAAAAATACAGTGTTGTGTTTTTGTTAACCGGATGCTATGTCAGTGGTATCCAAAGCATGCTTGTTTCATATAACCTTTCCACAGACCTGATGTACTTCTTTAATTTTTCTTTCCTTGATAATTCATTTTTGATTCTGGCACAAATATGAAGCTGTTGAAAATCCTGAATGAATGAGCGACAAATACAGCTATGTTCCCTACCCTCAGATACCATTTCTAACAAAATTAGATCCAATGGGAGAGCGTGTTTGTACTCTTTAAATGTGGAGTAGTAGGTATTTCAACAGTTATGCAAGCCGTGTCCCATTTTTGCCAGAAGAAGTCATCAAAGGCTTTCAAGCCATTCATTTTTAAGGCCTTTTTAATCTTGCGTTCACCTTTATGCCAGTAAGCCATGCTTGAGGGAAACTGCCACCAAACATGGAGCTAAAGAAGGAATCCGTGCTTCATGAAATTGAGGTATTTTGATCTGTTTTGCAAAAATGTAAATGTACGACAAATTGAGGTAGAATGTCTTACAATGAACTCTTCAAAATTCAAGCTCTAACTGAAAGTTTTCGGTAGGAAGCCAGTTATGAATTCTGGGATTTTTAAAATATAAAAGGGACAATTTGTAAGCAAACATCACTAACGAAAAATAAAGGACAGACTTTCCAAATATTGCTTTAGCAAAGTAGGAACTAAATTTTGAAAATTTCTGATTTTTGAACGTAATTATTATGGTCTTCTTGGTAATGTTGAATTTTAACTCCCAAAATGTGAATTCTCATTTGCATTACTTTTATGAAAAGTCGTTTAAAAATCATAAACTTATTCTCGCTAAAAACTTGGGCTTTTTTCTGAGATTTACGGATTATGCAAGCATTCTTCCCAATCGTTTTGGAGGTTGAATTTGTCGAAGTTGACACCACACCAACAATGTACTTAAATCGCGCATTCTCGCACATTGTCAAAATAATGCTTGCTCGATTTGCCCTCAAAATGGCGACATTGTCGTCGCCATTGCGGTACCTGTCCAGTAGCTGGTTCGATTTCTTTAGAATGAACTTCATGGAGGCCAACTCCTTCACTGTTGATCCCGATTGCTTTAGCTGCACGTACAGTAGTGTCATCTGAAGGGCTATCATGCTGTTATGAAGAACAATTTTCTTTCTGCAAAGTACAAATTTTGAATGCTGCCATAAATTTCAATTTTCCGTAACCCCCCGAGACTAAGGCTGTTGGACCAAGGCGTACGTGGAATCCAGTTGGTGTCACCGCTCCAGCTAATTTTTGACAGGGACACTCGCAGATGGCGCTTTGTTTCGTCGGGAACTGCAGGTTGTGTCCATTGGCAGCGCTCACTTTCAGGTGGCCATGCAGCATAATGGAATATCTTGCAAAGTAAAGTGGTTTACTTCATGGCCACTGTAATGTGATTAATCAAGAATTTTCTCAGTTAAATGCATGGAATATTACTTTGGTGGAAACAATTTTTCTCCACAATATAGGAGATTAATTTCCACTTATTCTACCGGAGGATAATAAAACTACTTGTCTCAGTTTTAGTAAGTTATGTTGGTATGGAATGCCACATTCCATTTGATCTTCCAGTTTGGATTTTTATTTAATCTTTTTTTTTTTAATAAAAACCAGGAAATGTTTTTGACTGATGAGAAAAATTGTTTCCATTTAAGTAATATTTCACTGGGCAAATTCTAGATTTTTATCATTACAGGTATGCAGGCTTTATCATCAACGATGGTGCTCTAGATTAATGTCGGCCGAAAAAGCGGTGGCTTCAACTGTACCACGCGAAAACTAATAAATGGGCCTTCGGCTAGGGGTTGCCTGACATTTTCTCCTCTCATACGCTTACCATTATCGTCGTTGCTCCTGCGATATCTGTATCCGAAACTTTACTCCCCCATCGTGTTTAACGCGAGTAGCTGGCGTCATCTCGATGTGATTTTTATGAATTTGCGAACCTTTTTATCCGGTATATTTCTTCATCAATATCGCTCCCATCGTGCTCGTCGAGGATTTTGTAATTCTGGTTGGGAATGTGTTTAATAATTGGTCTCAGTTTTTCAACCAATTCTTCATAAGTGTCATTCATTCGTTCTTAAGGTTTTTTGGCAGTTCAGTGCGGATGCGATACGAGCGAAGTATTTAAGTGTTGGTGCACTGCATGTGTGGGCATTTTTTGTGTATATTAACCCTACCGCTCGTTCTAACCTTTGACGAGAGCCTATAGGTGGTGCTGTAGGAGTCCGAAGAGCAAAAGCAGGCTTTTGGTGCCATCTCTGGGCAACTGTTATCAAAAGTCAAGTGATAAACCTACGGCATTGTGGTGGCACTGACTTCTATCTGAACGATGCATGGTGTTCCGATTTATCACAGCCTACACGCAAAAACGAGCTGGCACGGAGAGTAATTTATTACGCCAAATATTTTAATCTTCTTTTTTTATACCGCTCATTAATTCATGTGTAGCCCTACCAACACGTGTGAACGTTTAATTTTATAGCACATTATTGTGTATTTTTTGTACTCGTTGTACAGTAACATTCGTTATGACCCTTGCTCCTGTAATCTATTTTCATTAAAAATACTGAATTGAAGCTGCTTAGCAAGCTACTGTACAGCGTTTTTTCAAATGAATGTAAAATTCGTTACCTCTGTGGAAAGATTCTTATTGTTGGGAAATAATGTTTTTGTTTGAGTATTAGTTTTCCATTGATGTTTTTTTTTCAAAAACGTGAAATCGATCAATTCCTTTTCAACTTTTGTTATGAATCGACGGAAATATTTCAGTTTTATGAAAATGTCGATTTTTTTAGCACACACAAAAAAATTGGAAATCACAAGTGGAGCTATTTCATATGTACAAGAAAGTTTTGACATGCCAATTTGCATGTCACAACTGGACTTACCTTTCCAAGTTTTTACCTGTGCAGGTTTTTGATTTATAAGCATATTTTCTGAATTGCACCCAATGTTTAGCTTCCGTTTTATTTGTTCAAACATATGGATTGAAATTCAGTTGATCTATACTGAAAAATGCACATTTATTTAGGTAAAATTTCAATCTGTTAAAAAATGTGTATGTTGGCGATGAACTACTGGAAGACAGTCGTTTTTAAATTTGTAGAAAACCAGTTTTTTCTAAATCATATGTTGGACGTGTATTTACTGAAAAGACTAGGTTTATTTGCAATTTTTTCTGGTGGCGTGTCTCCACGTTGATTTACGTAATGCTCCTTACTAGAACTTTTTATTTTTATTCCGTTCAGCAATAATGGAAATGGGGACATTTCCTAATCACGATTAATGGTGTTCCGTGTGAGTCTGGTGGATGGGCGATTCTGCGCTAATTTCGGTGGAGGAAGTTGACCTAAAGTGAAAATGTGGGCGCCATATGCACCAATTTTGCAGGAAGGTGAATTTTTTCTTCCACTTTCCTTCGTGTTTATAATTTCGTAGCCCTACAGAATCTGGCATCCAAAACTCGTAATGACATCAATTTAAAACTCAGCTAAGTAACACGTGTGAACAATTTGGCAGCAGCTTTTACGATTTGACAGACGAAGCTACTTTTTTTCTTTGATTTGCCAGTTTTTTACCATGTGATTTGGTTCACAAATATGGCCGAAAACATGTCACGACCAGCGCGCGCCACCAATTTGAAAATCGTGCATTTGCATGAAGCGCCGTTCCAATATAATGCGCCTTTCAGTGGCGTTCAAGTTGGCGCGAAAGTGCGAGATCTCGTTTCAAATTTCGAACGTCTTACGTATTTTTTAGTCGAAATGCTGGACCTGCGGGACCTCCAAGTTTTAGGCTTTCATACGTACGGAATTCTCATATATTTTCTTATTTAAAAACATTAAAGTGCGAGCGATAGCTTAAATTCTTTCATGGTAAGAGGTTTTATAATTCAATATGGAAACGACAATGTGCAGTCATCATTCGCTTCAAATGGACGTTACGGATGTCCAGAGTAGTCAAAGATTAATCTGTCCTACTTGTTTCATTACATTGTTAATTTAGCACCGAGATGGTCTCGTCTAATGTTACGAATGAATCTGCGATTGTCACGGATGACAGCGGCTGCCGACGCCCCTGCAATCGAATCTCGACTAAATACGCAGGTAGGCAAATAAGGGCCGTTACCGTACAGGGTGCATGGTTAGCCTACTTTGATCTCTCGCCTAGCCTAATTCCTAAGTGGAAAAATGAGGCATTTGCGTTTATTCGGGCGAAAGTTGGCAGCTCTGCCCACAAATAAAACACGAAACTTTCTCTCATCCGCCTTTTTGAATGGCGATTTACTGCGTAATAGCAATGCAGGACCACTTGTGGAAATGTACAACACGAAACTATGGCTGCACGAACAATACTGCCATTTCAACTTCCCACCAGAAAAAAAAATCGTGTCATCGTGAAAAAACTGCGGAAATCAATAAGCTGCTCGTAGCTTTATAATTAGTCTTCCTGTCTATAAGCAGGCGCAAGCAATATCGTATTATACGTTGGCGAATGCTCATGGATGGGGCCACGAGCTGGCTTCCGGAGTCAAAGCAGATGTATTTATACAGATGAAGCTAAAGGAATTTCTGAGATTTAATTTCTAAAATTGACATAATTATGCTCTGCGATTTAAAACAAGCGAGGGATAGAAGCGATGCGTTTCGGCTATTTTTGTGAAACAGAAGGATGCAGCTCAAAGCGGCTATAATTGTGCAACCTTATAGTAGCTAATTTACTTTTAATTAATTGTTATGGCAAAAATGAGAAGCTGTGGTTAAGATTCCAAAAAAGTTTTTTTTTTTTGCATTTGATTTTTTGTGCATATACCCACCAGATTTAGTAATCAGGATTAACATGATTCTAAATATGCTTCTTTTTATGTTTAGCAAAATGGGTTTCTCTTCTAAAGTTTGCGTTATAGACGCTTTTTTTTTTATTGTGGAACGAATCTTGTGTTCCAACTACGATGCATTAGCGTTTAATTTTAGTTCTCTTGAGTATCGAAAGCATTCGTATCTCGGAAACTGCTTAAAGATGGAAAGGTGTTGTGAATGAGGCGATGTTCAAAATAATACTTCTGCGTAACCAACCAATTGATAAACCGTTTTTCTGTGGTTTTTTGTTTGCTGTACGGGGCTTTTCAAGTTTTTCACAAGCAAACACAGATTGACGATGAATAAATAGAGTATAAGCACGTGCGTGCTATAAGCGTGGATCAGTCCGATATGGGTTAGTTTTATTTTATACTAAAAGAAGTGAAACTGACTTTGGAATAAGGTTTATTACCTACTTCTCCAAAATATAAATACAGTACATCGAGATCGATATTATTTTCATGTTTTTTTATTCTTTGACCTACATTATCTACAATATGAATTTCCAAGCTTTCGAGATCATGAAAAATCAGATGGATCATGCACGTGCCATAGTGTTTTCAATAAAACTGTCTCACAAACCACAGCGAAATTTCACTCGAGCATTCCCTGAAGGGGGAAAAAGGCTAGAACTCATAATTTGAATTAACGACAATTTATATGCTATAAAGGAGGGAACACGCGAGGCAAGTTATTGGCGAATATCAGACTATTCGAGAGAAATAAAAATCAAAGTGCATATTTATGCAAATTTAACTAAACATGGATTTTAAGGCAGGGGTAAGCCCTATACCTGGAATAATGAAAACTATAAGGACATATAGATAAATATTCCTAATTCTTAATAATTTTTTAACCTAATTTAGAAGCTGCTTTTCAGCTAAGATGCAAAAATCCTTCCATTTTTTTCGTTTACTTTTAAAGTGAAATCAATACAGGAATTATGCAAAATGAAATGTTAAATAAATGTTCATGCATAGTTTTTTTTCTTATTTATTTTTAAAAAAACTAATATGTTTAAAATGTATATACACGTTTTTTATTGTTGTTGGAAAAGTGTCATTGACGTTTCTGCTTAGCATCGCCTTCAATATGAAAGTATCAAATAGAATCGACTTCGTATTTCTCAATTCAACTCAGTATATTATACTATCAGTAAATGAATAACATGTGGTAGGGGGGTGTAATCCATCAACCCAAATTATTCGGTAGTTACCACCGCTTAATTACAACAAAAATTCTTTTTTGAACTATGCCCAAATAAATGGAGTAGTTAAATACGCTGCTGTATAGTACAACTAGTAATAATGATACCGAAATGAGCATGCTGCAAATTAACGTTATATGGCAAGAGACGGTTTGCACTTTGACCTTTGCAACGTCACAATTTTTTTTAAAAAAACTATCACAGGCACGACTATCTTCACTAGATCATTGCAGCAGAAGATTTTATTTCCCAAAGGAGGTCTAATTGCTTTTAATGTGAGCTCTTAATTGTTTCCGTATTTTTAGCTGCCGGAGATTGGTGGTTATTGGCCATTTAAATTCCGACAGGGTGGGTTTTTGTCGTCCTCGGGATGCAATCACGCGAAGAAAATCGCGATGGGATGACCTCTGACCCCTACTAAAATGAACGAGCAGCTAGGGTAGATGAAAAGCTCATCCGTTTCCGATTACGTAAATGTTCATCTACACTGTCCAGTATAAGCAATTGGGCCTTAAGAGGATAGGATGCAATTGTAATTTTGATTACGTATTTGTAATATTTTTTTTTTCACATTGAAAAATCTTTCGATAGACAGTTGATGTTGCTTTGCATATTACAAATATCTAATATATAAAATTGAAAACGTGTGGTCGTGTGGTCATGTGGGTGGTGGTGTGGGTGGTCGTGTTTGTGGGGATGGGCTATTCAAAAAGGTTGTGTGTGTGTGGTTTAAGGGTCCTTCGAGAAGGTCGTGTGTGTGGCTTAGGGGTCATTCAAAAAGGTCGTGAGTGTGTTTTAGAGGCCATTCAAAAAGGACGTGTGTGTGTGGCTTAGGGGTCATTCAAGAAGGACGTCTGTGGTTTAGGGATCATTCAAAAAGGACGTAGTGTGACTTAGGAGCCGTTCAAAAAGAACGTGCGTTTGGTTTAGGGGTCAATCAAAAAGGACATGCGTGTGTGGCTTCGGGGTCATTCAAAAAGGGCGTGTGTGTGACTTAGGGGGTCATTCAAAAAGGACGTTTGTGTGACTTAGGGGTAATTCAAAAAGGACGTGCATGTGACTTAAGGGGTCATTCAAAAAGGACGTGCGTGTGACTAAGGGGTAATTCAAAAAGGACGCCATTACCCAGGTCAATGTTTATGTCTTCATTAATTTTCCCCGGGCAACACCGGGATTTACCAGCGTATCGATCGGTATATGGTGAGTTTTTTTAGTACAGCCCGGGCAAAGCCGGGCCTTCCCGCTAGTCAATTATAAAATTAAATTTTATATACCTTTTCATTTGTATAAAAAATAATCAATTAACAAACAATGGAAAATTGTTTAAAAAAATTTAATTTCTAGAGAAATTTGAGAAACAAGTTATGGGCTAAATTGATACATTATGGATTAAATTTAGAATAAAACTGAATGCAACGCGTAAAAATTGAAAAAAAAATCCATCGTTGTTTAATAATAAAAATCTGAACTATAATTTGACATATAATTTTCATTCCTCATTAAAAAAATTAATTGGAAAACGTTCTTTTTTTTTAAAAAAAATGGCATTTGTTTAATCATTGTTTTGCTTAGTATTTTTCAATATTGAAAGTGTTCCGGATGAATTTGAGAAAGTAGGTCATGAAGGGTTTAAATGATACACCGTATACAGTACTTTATTTTGAAACAATCGAGGAATTTATTTGCAAAATGTTGATGTTTTCTAATTTGAAGGCATCTGGTCTCGGATAATTCATGATAATTATGGAAACAAAAAAAAAAAACGTTGCATGGCATTTGTAAAATAACGCAGGTTTTGTAGAAGTAGTGAGAAAGGAGAAAATTTAGCTTCCCAACATTTTTGTGGCACGCATCTTCAAAATCGATATATTCTAACTTCATTTACTTTGTAGTATTTGGGCCAACTTCGCTGCAATTTCCACATTACATTTTATGAAATGATTACGATTACGGGAAATGGAGATATACTTATATACTTAAAAACCGGGTAAAGTTTCAGAAAACTTCGAAGAAATTGAGGATAAAGGACTTGTTATAGGCGAAATTGTGGATGATGAATTTACACAGATTTAGATTATTTTCGTTGTAACAAAAACGATGAACAGTTAAAAAAAAATTCCAGATACGTCGTAGTGACTATTATAAAACTACAGCATGTAAATTTCGAAATTTCACTAATATTTCAAGTTACAGTTGTAATTGTCATTGTAATTTCAACTTATAGTTAAAAATACTAAAAAATATTCGGGAAATCATAAATTTTACGAATATTTCAATTTACATAGTTTGAAAAAAAATGAAACATGCGAATTATTCCTCTGAATTTCTGGAAATGTCAAAAGTGCAGGACAATTTCTTGGAAAACGTTTTTTTTTCGAAATAATAGAAGGCGTGAAACTTCTAGTTTTGTGACTTGTTTTAATCGTAAAATATACATGTACCGTATATCTCCAACGTCCTGCCCAAGTATAAGTTGCAAACTACTAGGGATAAAGTAAACAATAGTTTTTCGAAATCGGTAATTTTCCATTGTAATTTTCATTTTCTAAGAATGTCCCTAAGAAAGAAAAAAAAATCGCAGTTTTGAAATGTTGTTTATTATCGTAAACGTCAAAAGCACAGGGGGGAGTTTCCAGTAAAACGGTTTTGGTAATGCTGGTAGGTCCAATTTTTTGCCGAGAACTTGTGGAAATTTCCAAAATTTTGGATGGCGACATACATGTAGGCTACATATACCGAAGCCTAAATTTTGATTGTTATTAGATTTGCTGAGAATTTGAGCGTGTATAAATACGGTAATTTTGAATTTTGCTTTTTTACATTGTATAGTATATATCGCCGCACAGAAGGCTGCTACAGTAGAACCTGTCTAAAATCAACCCGTGTAAAATCAAATCCTCTCTAAAATTAAAAAAATATGCTGGTCCCGCCATAGGGACCCATGTATAAAATCAAAAAACCTCCATAAAGTGTAATTGCAAAAATT
>JAQGBX010003334.1:0-17599 GCA_034698745.1 Megaphyllum sjaelandicum
ATTGCCTCAAGAAATTTTGCCATTGCCCCAATGTAAAATGGCTGTGGGCGTGGCCGGTGAACTCTCCCCCTTAATATATATTTTGTCAAACTGTACACGTACTAGTTAAAGTTATAATATTCAACTCAAACAGTGCCTTCCTCGGTTCCTTACAGATAACTACCAGGTACACGTTTAATGTACAAGTACGCCATTTTTATATTCATGGTCACAATGCTTGTTACTGCTAGTCACAGCAATACAGTATAACTAACTCAAATCACCAGGTTACCATTTTATATTACCTGGTAGGCTGGTATAAATCGCACTTGGGGGATAGCAAAACAAAATTAGCATACACAGTATATTCCACTATTTTGTCGGGATAAACCCTGCAACCTGATTAGGCCTACCGCTGTTACGAAGGATAACATCTGCTATTAACGCCAAATGCAAAAGACATTTGAAGGCTAAATCCAAATTTCGAGGCGGGACTTCAATCGATGGTTTGTCTCCCTCCATTCGTTGAGGGTGAGCTACGACCGCGAATGTCTATAATTCAGATCGATACCTGGGTTAATTACGAAAAAAGGTGACTCACAATTATTGAATTTCCCAGTGTCCAATTACCAGTGACGGATGCCCGCCATCCCGCAGGTCCTTCCCCTCTTTCGGGGCTTCAAAAGCAATACAACGAGCGTGCAATTTTCGGATAAATAACGAACTTGCAGGACGTATCAGGGAAATAAAAGAAAGGTCAATAGCTTATAGGCACTGCACTATACAGACTTTGAGAGCAATTAACCTCCTGGATCAAGTCGGATCAGACAAACAACTCGTCTAAGGATGCACCGCGGAATTCATTTATTTAATTAAACCCTATTGGTAGAAAAGTGGAGTGCAACTGCGATCATTACGGCGTAAAGAAGTTATATCGAAAATCTTAAACCGATTACAAATTTTCTCGTTTGTTTTTAAAAGAGTAACTGTACGAATACATGTCAAAGAATACGATTGAACTGGAACGTTCGCGAATTGTACAATCTCCGATTAATTTAAAAGAAACAGATTGTGTTCAAGATTCATTATTTTCTCCGAATAAGCCCAACAATGCGGAGCAGCAATTTTCCATCGGTCTAATGGACCCTGTGGTAAGCCGGGAAACTTCATTAGAACAAGGTACAGTTTAAACGTAGCCTACTTTATCGGATTAACTTTCTGCACTTGCCCACGATAAATAAAATGCGTTTAAATTGAAATTCCTAGTCCAAATTAAGTTTATTCTCAAATTACGAGGGGAAAAGCAGTAAAAATCTCGTCATTCCCGGTTAAGGGCTTCGAATAAACGTCTAATAATGTAGCAATAAAGAATGTAAAGGGCAACGCGGCTTCTATAATGGAGGACTGTTTAAAGCTCAAACACTTTACTAACTGCATACTACTGTATATTTACAAATTCCACATTTCATGACCAAAATTAGAATATATTTCGAAAAATAATCGAAAATTGTATAAAATGAGATGCTTCTAATATGACTTGCAATGCATTTTAATTTCGCAGAAAATATTTAGATATTTTTGCTCAAATTATTTCATAATGTACACAAGATAGCCAATATTTTTTTTTAAATCTACTGTATATTACTGTATTTTTGATCGCACAATTTTTTTTTCAAAATTCAACACAATAATATTATATATTGTGAAATTTTTAACCGGTGGTCACATATATAGTCGATGTGTTGCTTATAAACACAAATTTGGACCTTATTGACAACTTCATCCACCTACGTTTAAAATGGGAGCTTCCTTGCTCCCATTACATTTTATCTTTTATATTTGTACTATTCAGGGTCTACTAGGTCAGTGGTATAAACATTTAAAAAAATACAAGATCATTTAGAATTCGCCAAAAGGCAGTTTATACGAACGACCAACATTTTTTAAAGTTTACAGCCTCAAAGGGCTCAGGTTATCTGCCCATTTACAATCTTTACGAGCACATTGGGGATACTGTACCACCAAATGTCCAGTATTACTTCGGACACTTGGCTATAATTTCGAAAAGAAGATCAGTGGTCGGTCTACGAGCACCACCACTCCCTCTGCATTTTACACTTAGTCCAGGTAATGTCAAGGCATGGGCGATTTGAAGATCACCATTCACAAGACTAACATGATTGAGCCATGACGGCCTCGTGAATTTTGCATCAAAGCTATTGTGCTGCATAAGCAGTTCTTTAATAGATGAAAAAAATCACGCTCGTACATCTAAATTGGATAAAAAGGACTAAATCGTCGGTAATTCAATAAAAAAAACTGACTATTGTTTTTAGTGTTATCGTCTAGCGAAGAAGTTAAAGACCGCGCAATGAAATCATAAGAAAAAGCAATTCATCTCTGGAAATGATGCTATAAAGATATCGATCTAGAAGTTGCATTTAATCATACTGTACGTATATAGAAAGAGAGTGGCTTTTAAACCAGTTTTTTGCATCGATAAAAATAAAGTGAAATACATATTTGGCTTAGTAGTAGATGGCATCACGGAGAGGTTCTTCAGAGCAAAACGATATCAGTTTCCAGCCACTGAAAAGTCTATTTGCCAAAACGAGATCAGTGACAATGAAAACACGTAGAATTAAATCAATATATTTGAAGAATAGGCGGTATATATATATGCACAGTGAACCAAAAATAATACAGCTACTGCTGAACTATCAAACAGAGCGTGGAAACCCCGTAGAAATAAAACACCGACACTTGAACCATTTGTTTAACCGATGGAGACCTTTCAAGCGGACATCAATCATAAGAAATAGAAATAAAGATAGACGGTCCATGTGTAGATCCTTATGTCCAGGCATAAAATTGGTCAAATCGGTGCATGCGGGTTCTGAATTCACAATCACCATTTGATATCGTTTATTCGGCAAACAAACAGTAAAATCGATACGTTTTTCTTTTTATTAGATGAGTTTTAGTTTGGTTGGTGGGTATGAGGGCGCAGTGCATCTACTGTTAAAGGCAAAAGGCGCCCGGGTTTTAGGTTATAGGCTACAACTCGACATACATATACGTGCAATCAAAACTACGAAAAATGGAATCCAGAGCACGTGAAAGCAATTTGTGTTGAGAAACTTGCATGGAAATAGAATTCTGCGATAACTACATCGTATATAGCAGGCGCCCAATTTTTTTGCGAATTTTTGAATTACACGTTTAACTAAAATCAGAGCTGCAACAATTTTGGATGCTATTACGCGCTGCTATTGCAAGAGCATTTTAGCAACATCAAAGTTCTCGTGTTCCTATATATAAGTAAACCTTCGAATGATGCAATTTCATTTCACTTTACCAGATTTGCCTAAGAATTTTTATCACAAAGGTTGGTCCATATAGGCTGTGTAATATCACGTGTTTATAACGAAAGCAACATAGAGGGAGTGTTAAGACTTCCTTCCCTCGCGCCTGCGCACAACATTCACTAGGCCCTTACGACTATATACGTAGACAATAGTCTCCCGACAGACGCAATTACATATTCCCTCCTCTTCGGTGCGCGTCTCGGTCGTTTTCAATAAATTCGGGCATAAAAGGAAGGAAGTAGATAGAGTGACATTAAATTGGACCATGCAGGCAAATATTTTGATGAGGAGAAAACGTAAACGACTAAGACGCCATTTTGCATTTACTGCATGTATATATAGCGTACGCTGATATTCAATATTTTCTCCATTTCCTCATAATCGATTCCTTCTTCATCGCCACCTAATTCCCGGCTCCATTTCCTCGTCCATTTCTTATCTTTTGGCATCTGAAAAGCAAACTCAAGATGGGCTTCTTCTCCGATATATTGGATTCCGGGGCTGCATAAAAATGCCGGATTTTGGATCCCCCCTTTTCCCATCGCATTTTATCGCGATGAACGGCGTTACTTTAGGGTGCTCGTGTGGCAAATAAAGAGCGAGCAATGTCACTAGAAGATATCTCACTTCCATCTCATCTTTTCTCCTCCTCCTCCTCCTTCTTCTTCTTCATTATGATTTCGTCTTTTCTCCCCCCTCCCTATTTCCCACAATCCCTCGCTCGATTCCACAACCAGACTTTATAGTATTTCGGTTCACTTTAGCAAATGGGATCAATACGTTTTGTTGCTTTTACATGGAAGTTTCCAGTAACATCGTCGGATTTCCCGCGTTTCCTCCGTATTATTTCAACGAGAGAACAAAAAAGAAGGAACAACGAAAACCACTCGCATAAATTAAACGTGGGTGCACGCCGACGGAAAATTTACATCACGATAGGGCCTCGGTATTGTAAACTATAAAGTTGGTACATTTTACATTGTGTATACAATCGCAGAAGACGTCGGTAAAGCAACATCATTTTATAACTGAAATAACTTTTTGGTTTTATATATAGTAAAGAAGAGATGTATCTATATATATATGTATGTGTATATTTATGGCTTAATGAGCGCCTTTGCTGAAGTGCATGGTATGGGGGCGCTGCGGTCATGATTCGTTCATTAAGCCTACTTCGTCGCTTCAGCTAGTCGCTAAAGGAAGCACAGCCCGGGTTGTATGGCTAGTTTTTAACTAAAAGTAAACATGGGTGTAATTCAAGAAATATATACGGAATGATTCCATTAAATCCGAATATAAACCGAGGCTCGACCCTCGAACATTTACCGGTACGCGTTGTTCACCGTCAGCAATACGTTATCTAAATTAGACGCTAGATAGAAGGTGAATAAATATATCGCCTCCTCATCTACTATGTGCACACGTAATGGAAACATACTTTATCTCGCGTGGGTCTGTTTAAAATGAAATCTAATGGGATTGAAAAGTATATTGCATAATCTAAGCCGATAAACCACATTTTCGCGTGTAATACGACATGTCAATTTATCTGCAGATTGCGACGATATAATAAAGATTAAATATGAATTTATTTACGGCTTGTCACTTAAAAAGAGTATAAGATTTTTTTTAACCCAATGAATATCGGAAAATCCTTTAAGCCCTCGGAAAATGCCATCGCCATCTACGATTTTTTTTTTTGCAGCTTTCCAACCGGGAAAATGCTTGACAAAATGGGATCCTAACAGGACTATGCAATAGGTGATGTCACGTGAGTGTGATAAGAAAGCCTGAGTAACACCACGGCAACGTTCACCGCTATACAGTATAGCTTCGATACTACTCATCGCGATAAGCGCCCATCCATTCATAATAGTTCTCAAACGCAGACGACGTGGGCTGGCCCCGTCTATGTCAGCCATAATGAGACACATTCCATTTGTACTGCGACAAAAATGGTTGCCTTTTGCTAAAAATAGGTTACACGCGAAGACGTGTATTGATGCACACTTTTCCACGTTTCCTTTTGCCATATTCTTAGGCAATCCATAAAATGTAGCGGATTTTTGAATTTCGGTGATAAAGTAGCATCAACATTTCTATACATTAGGATAAAAACGATCCACGCGTAAGTGATATTAATCTAAAGGTGCATTTTCTTAGTTCTTAGCATTATAGGTGTATAGGGTTTGCTGTAGAACTATATATGAGTTGGACCCACTACGAAATATGCTTCAGTATTGCCACCGAGCAATATTAGCCACGCCCACGCGCTGAATGACGTCATGTGCACCTATATTTACATCAGAGATAACAAAGATCTACACTTTATTCCGCTTCCGTCTTTGCAATAAATTGAATCATCCTGTTTATACAGTATATGTTTTCATCGTCAACAGCGAATTGCAGACGATAACGGACCGTCGAGGGGTTAATGTTCAAATAATTAAAACTCGGTGGCTGCACTGTTCTCCACAGAACTTCTTAGTGGTCGCAAAGCACGAGTGGATTAATGGTGGACCTCCGTAATCGCGTTAGCAGAAAGTGCTTCTGGAATGTCTTTGAACCGAACGACTAAAGCGTAAACAGCCGAGGAATGCAATTTCGAGCGAAACGCAGCCTAATAACATTATTTCGCCGAGCCGCCAAAAGTTTCTTTTCCACTCAAATAACCGAGCGAAAGAAAAAAAAAAAAACATTCAACTTTTGAAGTTTCTGACAAGCATATGGAGGCTCATCATTTCGACTCCGACAAACAATGTTACGTACAACATTCCGAGCTATTATTTACTACGAAAAATAAAGACATTAAGATCATTTAAAAGAGTTTAAATACGCGGAAAATGATGACGGAATTAGGCCATAGCATTCTGAAAATGTCACTTCATTCAAATAAATTAAATTTAGCACTAACGCGCAGCGGGGGATTTCTCGACCTACAGTATATAGTCGAAGTTCCCGAACTAACGCTTATTCTAATAACCGAAACGGTTTCGGTTAACGGCATTAACAAAAAGGAACAATGCTTAATTAGGCCCGTTTCCTTTGCAAAATAACCTTAAAATTGGTCAAACGTGGAGGTTTTCAAAAACGCCGCGCATACGAATTCAAATACAGTCGAACCGCTCCACAGTGGGTCGAAATGCGAATCTAGCTGGTCAAAAGTCGAAAATCTTATGTTTCATTGCAAGTTTGTATTTTTCCCCAAAAACTTAATTCAGAGAATTGATCACAGAAGTATTAGATTTATGGGAACAACCCTCAAAGCATTAAAATACATTAGACAATTGCTTAAACAGGAATGATTTCCAATAAACATTCCATCAGGTTTTCTTTTAATAATAATCCTCGGTCTATTTTACTGTGTATTTGAGCAAGTGTAATAGTGATGTTATTGGTTTTTTATGTTTCAATGTTCCAATACTGAATATAATAGAATAGAATACAGTATGTCTGTTGAATTATGTAGCTTTATAGTGTAAAGCCTCGTAATATTAAAAATCTGAAATCAATTTAGCAGTGTACCTTTCCGGCATTTCGATCCACTGTGCGACGCTTGGAAGATGTGGGGAAAAATCATAAAGAAACTAATCGTTTACTCAACATGCATTTAAATCTAAAGTATTTACGAGATGCAGTTTGTTTCAGAAATGTCACAACTCAAACATTTTAAAGTTCTAGTCGTTTTAATTCATGCAAAATGAGCTCTATATAATCAGGAATAACGTCACATCTTAGTTGACCACAGTTTCCGTTTAATCACTTTATTTTATCATAAAATATTCACTGACTGATTTTTAAAACGTGCTTCATTTCAAAATGAAAATTGTTGAGTTGTGTCACTTCTGAAGTGGTAACATAGAAGTGGTTGGCTACATGTACTCATCATTGTGCACATACCAATTTCAGTAAAATCTCACAGTGATACATCCGATACATCCGTTATCAAACATTTCGTACGAAACGTTTAGGCTATACACTGTACTCAGACAGAAGATTTGCGAATCGTACTTTAGCAATCTATAGATCGCGCGACTATTAAAGTACGATTCGAAAAATTGTCTGAACACTTATTGAGAACAATTGAAAAATTTTAAAAAAAATATTTCAAACCAATTAGCGCGTCGATTTTGCCCACCTGACTGCACGAAAGTCAAAGTGCGATTCGCAAAGCTTCTGTCAGAGTGCACATCCTTTCACCAAATTTAAGTTTTCAGCAAATTGAGCAAATTTTGTAAAAAAATAATGGCCCGTAGGAGATACGGGTAGCGTCCATACTATACATAGCCGGATATAATTCGGACAGCGGTCAATATCTCGATTAATTCCACGGACGTCCTTCATGAACGCCCTGTACGAAAACAAGAAAAAAACTGCAAAAACTTTCACTTCGGACAACAAAAGGCGCTACGTTTTCGAAAGATTCTTCACCCTGGAAACCCGGTGACCCTTATCGTGGACGCCGAGCCCCTCGGACCCCCTCGCCGATCTCACGTGACCACCCTTCCTCCAGCCAGCCCTTCAACTCAATCACTCACCTTTCAAACTGCTTCAAGTTCAGTCGTTTTCGTAAAAAAAAAAAAAACGGCCATCAATTTTGACAATCGAAGGTGTTGTTTATGGGCTGATTTTCTATTTGCTTTACCTCACACAAAGCCAGTCTCTCTGACATAACATCGTCTGGGGATCCTGCCCCCTTCCCAAAAACCAAAACGGGCGCGATGACCAGCCCTTTCTCGAGTATTTAGACGCCAAAAAAGATAATCTATAGACGCGTATTGACCGAGGAAGGTATAACCCACATTGAAGAAAAAAGGCAAACAAACCAATTTTTTTTTCTAGATATTTTTCCGTAGGGGGATAAACGGGGCGAGTTATATACGAAAATGACTTTGCAGATATTTGGGGGTAAAAAAAAAGGATATATCCGAAATCAGTCCCCCTCCCGTTCAATGCGTGGATAACGAGTCAATTGAACGAAGAAGAGCACCGTGAGTGGGAACGTACGAGACAGATGCGCCTCAACGACTCTTTAAATACACAAACAAACATTATTATCGGCTAGGGGAACAACGGGTGGGAGTGAGGACCGAGCAAAAAAAGAACGCCACGGAATCGAACATCGAGGGGAAAAAAGAACGCATTCGAACGCATGCACGCGAGGAGAGAACAAAAAAAGAGCAAATCAGGTCGAAAACGTTCCCATTCGAACGCAAGCACGCGAAGAGAGAACAAAAAGAACGAACGAATCGAAAAGCGTTCGAATTCGATGAAGGGGATTCGATCGGAACGCTTGAAGTCGATAAAACCGAGAACAAAAAATGGCGCAGACGCTTTTGTTCTTGAGAAACTGTATCCGTGATCCTTAATTTGTCTCTGGAAATTTTTAAAAGATAGCTTTATACTTAAAGTAACCTATTGATCTAGGGGTACGCAGTCGTTGGTACTTATCATTCTTACTTCTAATTTTTTTGACCACTAGCGCCAACCAGCGGGCAAACCATCGGTAATTTAAATGCATTACCAATATTTGCCGCTGGTTGGCGCTAGTGGTCCAAAAAATTAGAAGTAAGGATAATAAGTACCAACGACTGCGTACCCTAGGGATCAATACATGTAGGCTACAGTAAAACCTGGAAAAGTGACCACCTGCTTATGTTGACCACTTTTTACTGTTTTGTTTTTTCTAGTGTACATCTCCTTCTTTAACGTTATCTGTATAGTGACCAGTATCCACCTGTCTATTGTGTACAGGGACTGTGTGTGTTGTCTTTCTTTGCAATTTTTACATTGCCAATGTAGCCTACTTTAAAAAGTGATCAGAACACAGATATGAGTCACGTTACATCTTGCTTTAAGCCTTGGACATGATGATTCTGTACGTTTTTTGGTTTTGTGGTTTTTCACTACATGTTTTGCAGTCTACATGTACCAGTACAGCGTACATGTTCATTATTTTAATTAAATCCAGGCATTCTTTGTATAGTGACCACCTTTGTACGGTGACCAACATTGCATTTTGTTTTTGGTGCATGGTCATCAGAAGTTATCGCAGTTTCGGTTAAATGACAGTACTGTCGCCCTGTTACTATACTGCATATTACAATATGCGCCACATTGGCTACAAAGTGACGTTTGTAATTCATTTGACTCGTTAAAATTTTAAAACACGGGACAATCACAATCGAGCGTAATAAGATTCAATAAAAACGACATAACTGAAGTTATCGCAGTTTTGGTTAAATGACAGAATTGTCGCCATGTATCAAGAAGAGCTGTATGTGGATGGATGGATGGATTGATGTCCTGGTTCCGGGGCCGCGGTTCAATAGCCCACCCATAATGCACCGCTTAACAAATAAAAATTAAACTTCACTCCGTCCAAACATGCAGTCTCAGGTGAGTTTATGATTTCTTTTAGCTTGCCCGGGCAAAGCCGGGTTTACAGCTATAGTCTAATACAGTATATAAAATAGAAACCGTGTGGTCGTGCGTGTGGTTTAGGGGCCATTCAAAAAGGACGTTTGTATGTGATTTAGGGGTCGTTCAAAAAGGACGTGCATGTGGCTTAGGGGTCAACCAAAAAGGACGGGTCTGTGGCTTAGCTAGGGGTCGTTCAAAATGGACGTGCGTGTGGTTTAGGGGTCATTAAAAAAAGTCGTGTGTGGTTTAGGGGCCATTCAAAAAAGGACATTTGTGTGTGGTTTTAGGGGTCATTCAAAAAGGACGTGGGTGTGACTTAGGGGGTCATTTAAAAAAGGCGTGTGTATGACTTAAGGAGTCATTCAAAAAGGAAGTTTGTGGGACTTGAAAGTAATTCAAAAAGGACGCCATTACCTAGGTCACTGTTTATGAGTTTTTAAATTTTCCACGGGCAATGCCGGGCGAGGGGAGGATATCGGGGGAGAAAGTATAGCCCGGGCAAATCCGGGCATTTCCGCTAGTGTTACTATATAACACAACGTGCAACATTGGGTACAAAGTGATGTTTTTAATTCATTTGACTCGTGGGTAATTTAAAAACACGTGACATTCACAATCGGGTGAAATGAGACGCAGTCAAAACGACATATTTGAGGTGTATAGTTCTAAAAAAAAATGTTAAGTTGTGTCACTTTTGAAGTCCCAAACTATGAAAAAATTTGGGCGGTTATGTTTTGGTTTCGAGCCCTTATTCTTCCAAAAAACAAAAAAAAAATGGCATTTTTATTCATAAGTCTTCGCAGAATAGCAGCACAAAAAAAGTAATCAAACCTCTTTGCACTTAGCTGAATGACAACTAATCACACGTGATGATGACGTTGAAAATGATACCACTGGCTGTCATTTCGGAAAACAAATTTAGGTTATATTTCTCCCATTTTTTGAGAAATTGAAAAGAAGCTCGCATCTTTCCTTTTCCTCAAAAGCCCGTCTCAGAACCAAACAATAAGTGCAAAAGCTGCAGGCAAGGATTTAATAATTTGCGAAAAAATAATCTATTATTGTCACTGAGCATTTTATGCAAATCGTTCGCCCGTTTTTCATCCTTTTCATATCTGTCAATTAATGCTGCATTGGAACGTCAAAACGTCCGACTTTTTGAAAATGATAAAATGCTAGAAAGCGGCCATTATCGCAAATGGGACGCTTTTTTAGGGCATAATTTCGAGTAAAAATGGGGGAAAAATAATGTCAATTTTAATAAGACGTTAAAATTAAACGAACCATTTTTTTTTATTATTTCGAAACGAAAAACAAAGTGGGCTAATATCAATAATAGATGAAGAAAACGAGCGCGAGGGTCGTCCATAAATCGCTGGCAAGTTCGAAATGAAAGATCTTAGACAATTAACGAGTGTCGATACGAAAAGTGCTGAACAAACTACGTTTTTTTAGGCAAATCTTAACAAAATACTTAAACAACATCCTTGTTTAGGATGTTCAAATCCTGCTGTACAACTTTCACATTGACAACAGTTATCTAAAAATATCCTTCGTTGAGTTACGACCTGTCCAAGACAGCGCTTTTTTCAAATCATTTTGATCAGAAACGCAATTTGCCTTACCCTACATCTGCCAAAAAAAATTTTTAAACATACTGTATATGAATAATATCCGCAGAATACGAACGATTAGCAAACTGCATTCACAGCTGCGAGGGTCATCCATAAACCGTTAGAAATTTCCAATGAAACATCCCTCAAAAACTGCCAATACGTCATGAACGAGCAATATCTTTGCAAATCCCAACAACATATTTCCATAACAACCGGATGTAGAATGACACGATTCTGCTCTACAACTTTCACATCGACGACAATTATCTAAAAGCCCCAATTACCGAGTTACGATCTGTTCAAGGCAGTACTTTCCTCAATACATTTTGTTCAGGAGACGCCATTTTGTCTCAAACTGTATCTGCCACCATTTTTTTTCTTTTTTTTTCCTTGCCCTACCAGACCCAATCCTACCACGGTTATTCAAATTAAAAATCTACACAGTAAAAAACATATAAAACGGTTGAAAAACAACCCAACAGAAACTACAGGAACTCTAATCATCGGAATAGGGTTGAGCACAATACTCCAAAAATTCGATATACGAATCCACATCGAGCAGAAGAAAACAGATAAAAAAAACTAAAAGATGAATATCAAACAATAGTTTTAGAAAATGGATTTTTTTCCAGTCAATCTAACAACTCCCAAATAATAAAGCTCATGGGTGCAGTCGAGAGTCTCGACAAACAAATTTCCTGCACTTTTTTTTTTCTTATTCTTCCATTTTTTGCCTCAATTTCTTTTCTCTCCGATTGCATCTTTTTTAATATATGCTTCAATTTTTTAGGGGGAGGGGGATGGGGGATAGGGGTTCGAGAGGTGGGTTTAATACAAAATAAAAAGATTGGATCCAAACGAGGAGAAGAATCGTGCCTACGTCGAAACCAATTGTCTGAAAATCCTGCAATTTCGTCGAAGATGCGAGTCTCGAACACACTCATCATCAATTGACCTCGATTGAAAAACGTACTTTAAAAACAAGAAACAACACAAAAGCAGACGCCCTTTATTCACGGTGATGTTCTATTTAGCTCGCGTTAAAATCCTGCAACTGAAATTAACATTTCAATTAGGGTGATCGAGTATACAGTATGGTGACCACCTGTTTATGTTGTCCACTTTTTAGTGTATTGTTTTTTCTAGTGTACATTTCCTTCATAAAAATTCTCTGTATAGTGACCAGTGACCACCTGTCTATTGTGTACAGTGATAAGTGTGTGTTGTCTTTTTTGCAATTTTTACATTGCATTTTTACATTTTACAATGTTTCGTTGGTCCTACCATCTTTTAGAGCAAAACCTTTCTTAATATTTTGAAAGACATTTAAATGCATTTTAAAGCTATCAATACATTTCTTCAAATGAAATGAAATAAATACTTTTGTTTGGAAGAATGTATTTCTAAGGAAATAGTTTAGTTTTCATAGATAAAGGAAAAACTGTAACGGATTAATGGAATGTTTCGTTGGTCCTACCATCTTTTAGAGCAAAACCTTTCAAAGTTCAACGACTTCTTGGCTTTTCATTTTTAGAAAACACTTCACTAACCTCAGTAATGACATTATATTTCCTTTTTTCAACCTCCTGTTTTTTTATGTAATAATATTGTGTGTTTCATGCGCTAAAATATTTAAATGCGTGTAGTTTTCAACTCAAAAGCAATCCTTTTTTACTGTACGTACCACCGATTCCTTTTTTCAATTTAAAATACCAGACTCCATTTTTGAATTTCAAATATCTCAATGGTAATACAAAAAAAAATGCTAATGCGTGTAATTATACAACTTAATTTTTAAATACGGTAAAATTACATTATCATGATATTTTAGTGTACAGTATACAGTATGCTATTAAATGGGTACATGTGTAACATTTAAAAATGTCTGGAAAACCCAGAAAAGAATGACTTATTTTAAAAAGGTCATGGAATTCAACGTACCGGTATTAATGTTGTCTCAATCCCAAATTAATGTTTCCATGTGGATAGCTCAGTGCCCATTTGCACAATTATCCCCAATTTCAGAGGACAAATTTGCAAAACTTTCAGCAGTTTCCGAGGACAAATTTGCAAAGTTTTTAACATATTTAGAGGGTAAATTTGAAAAAAAATTAACTTTTTCTGAAGGCAAACTTGCAAATTTTTTCAAAGTTTTCAAGTAAAAATTTATGAAAATTTGTAAACTTTTCAACAGATTCCGAGGTCAAATTTGAAAGTTCCTCAACCTTTTCAGAGAACAAATTTTCAAAATTGTCATTAGTGAATTTTGAAAAAAAAATATTGAATATTATCCTGTGTGTATCAACAGATTCCGAGGAAAAATTTGAACGATTCTCAGCCTTTTCAAAGTACAAATTTTCAAAATTGTCATTAGTAAATTTTGAAAAATAATGAATATTAGTTGTCCTGTGTCGATTTTGTGAAATCGTGGATAACATTGGCATATGTCGATTTTGACATTGTCATTGGTCAGGGAAATTTGTTTGAAAACCAGGAAAAGTCAGGGAAGTTGCAATTTAAATTTCTGGGGCAACCCTGACATTGTTGAACATTGCTGAAAGGAATGAAACTGAAAGCGCGTGAAATTGGAAAGTTCCATTTCCCCCCACTGGCGTCGCTTTAAGGCTTGATGTACAGCGCCATCTATCGCCTTGACAAAAACTTGCTTCGGAATCCCTTCGCAATCCTGTCCCTTTCTATGAAGGATTCTATTTTTTTTTAATATTATGATGAAAATCATGATTCATCATCATTGAGGAAGAAAACCGAACATCTCGCTGTCAAAATGCAATTTTTTTTTTTCAAACATTCTTTTTCTTCCGTTCGCTTGTCCCACCCTGATAAAGGGACAATGGCCAGTGGCCATACTCGAGAACGGAGGGCATTGACCTTCGCGGCATTTTTTTTAAGCACGCACCTAGAGTAGGGCTGAAGGTGGACACTGGGCAGGGGGTTCTGGAAGACAGTTATCTCTCACTACCTGCTCAAAGGGAGACAACTTTTTTTTTATCCAAGTGGAATTTTTCCTTTCGTTTCCTTATTGTTAAGTTCGGAAGAGGAGGAGGTCAAGGACTGGACAGTGAATGGACTCTCATGTGAAATGATTGATAATTAATACTTGCAATTTTGGCTTTGTCATGTGTTTATTTTGTTCAGTGCAAGACAAAAGTGAAAGTGAGGGTTGTGCTCATGAAAATGGAGTTTTTGAATGCTTATCAAGGGTACTCAGACAGAAACTTTGCGAATTGCACTTTGGCAATCGGGATGTTACTTGCGCAGAATCGTCACGCTGATTGGTTTAAAATATTCACTCAAGGTTATTGCATTTTTATTGTTTAGATGTACGAGATTTAGCGACGTCAAAAGTGCCGTTCGTAAAACTTCTGTTTGAGTACCCCTATTGCGTGGATTCGACAATGCTCTCTGCATAATGGCTATACTGCACTTGTAGAACAATGGAAAAATATTGGCAAATTTAGCATACAAAACATTCGGGGTACTCAGGACGTGACTTTACGACTGCCAAAGTACGATTCGCAAATGCTTCTGAGTACCTTATAAATGTCATAATTAATAGCTCTGGCCTTTGAATCATCGCGTGATTGCGTACAAATTGCATGATGTGAATTTACCTCCTTTAAATTTAATACGGCTGGAAATGTACTGTATAATACCAAGGGGGACTCAGACAGAAGCTTACTTTGGCAGTCGTGAAGTACGTGTGCAAAGCTGACAAAAGGAATGCATTTAATGGTTTAAAAACAGCGTTAAAGTTGTTTATATTAAATTAATTAGCGTGTCGATTTTGCACACGTGACTTAATTCAAAACGGCACGATTCGTAAAGCTTATGTCTGAGTTAGACTAATGCAACTCAAGTTATGAACATTCTTGCTGACCTTTCAGAACAAAGTAAAATTTATCCCCAAGTTTTATCTAGTGATGTAGAAAGAAGAACGAGAAAACTGCGGTTCACTGATAAAATCGGTGCTCAGTCAAGTATTATTTAAATGTACAATCTAAAGTATACGTCAGCAAAACAAAATCATGAAATTAAAAATGATTGTATATTTTAGATCTATTAAATTACAAAATAATTATAATATTGTACTAATGTTGTTCTAGTGCTTTTTTGGGTTAATTACGAATTGTTAACTGACCCAACAATAACTAGCCTTAATTTATTTGTCAAGCTAAACTTAAACACAGGAACCCAATTCAGAAATGGGGTAAATTCCAAGATATAATGAGTTTTGCTATTAAATTTTAATATGTCACTTTCTCTTACAATGTAAAATCTGAATGTAAATATGGAATGAGTACACATCTAGATTTATAATAATAACTAAATAGAAGAACAAAAAACTTGGGAGGTAACCTGCTATGTTACATTTTGTTAATTTCACTGTTATCAATCTACATGTACATGCATTTGTTTCATATGTTTCCCCCTAAGATTATATTAGGGGTGCACTAATCACTGACCCCTTTTGGCAATCTTGAAGTCTCGTGTGCAAAATATACACGCTAGTTGGTATAAGAATTCACTCAAGTTGTTTTTAAACCAATTAATGCACTTCTGTCTGAGCACCCCGATTATCAGTTGTTTTAATACACAAAAATATAATAAACATCTTTTGGACTCTTTAGTTAACTTTTACAGTATTTGGAGTCTCATAGAGCCAGTTACACCAAATTAGGCTAAAATATGACTCCAGGTTAACCTTCAGCTTAGATATTTGGCTGAAACCAAAATGGCGTATACGGAAAATGAACTAACTTTGACCAATGCTGCCATATTGTGCATCCTGGCTTCCCCTGCCTGTGTGACCAGGGGGTGCGGCCAGTACAAACGCACTGTAGTGTATCCGCCATGTTGTTTATCCTAATAACCCGAGGTTAAACCTTTCTACTGGTTGGGTTAAACTATCTCTTCATTTTTTCCTTAACCCGTGCTTGTGCAATACAATTGCAACGGTGAGTGAACCCTAGGTTATTCTTAACCTCTGTTGTTGCAACCGACCCTTAGGAAATACTACTGATGACATAATCAACAATTCTTTAAACAGGTTCCCGCATCCCTTCACGGTCAGATTTCTTAATTCACCTAAAAATAACTATCCCCTTTATAGTTTTTTTATGAGAAGTTTCAACATTTTTAGTGACCCGTAGTAAGGAAGTTAAGAAAATTTAAAATTGTTAGCGTCATGCCAGTTAGGGTGGGAAATCAAAACTGTTCAAAATGCATAACGTCATTCATGGATATATTTTTGAGGAGAGAGGACATGCCTTTGTCCTACTCAATCCATTCAATTAATTCGATAATCCAAAAACGATTTTAACGTTATACCCATAAACTTAACTGAAACATTACTTATGATAGCCCGGGACACTAAGTAAAACCATTCTCCATGAGAATTACGGTGAATATACAATAGTTAAAATCATTCAATGAAATAGTTTCAATAAAAAGTGTTTTTTACAGTTAATGAGGTAAATATAATTAGAAACTTTGCGAATTTTACATTTTTAACTTTCTCTCCCGTCATTTTTTAAATTTAACTAAATACTGCAAGTTTTACCTGATGTTGCAAGAATTGATCTCTATAGATGGCGCTATGACATAACCCATAATCTCTAACCCATAAACCACTTAAGATAGTCTAGAATACCGAGGAAAGCCATTCTCCATGGGAATTACGGCGAATATAAAGTATTTGCAATATTTTTTTACAGTTGGTGAAGGTATGCACTGTAATTAGAAACTTTGCGAATTTAACAATTTTAACTTTCTCACACGTCACTTTTTTAAATTTAACTAAAAACTGCAAATTTAGCCTGATGTTGCATGAATTGATCTCTAGACGGCGCTTTAACATAGATGGGAATTACGGCGAATAAACAGTAGTTTTAAATGAAAGTATAGTTATAAAACGAAATATTTTCAACAAAAAATGTTCTTTTTTACAGTTAATAAAGGTATAGAAACATTGCAAATTTTACATTTTTAGCTTTCCCATCCGTCATTTTTTAACAATTTAAAAAACTGCACTTTTTACCTTATGTTGCATGAATTGACCTCTAGATGGCGCTTTTTAAAATTCCAGTTATCTATATATATAAAAATGAATGTATGTCTGTGTGTGTGTCCTTTATGCGCTCTTGAACCACTCATTCAATTGCCATGAAATTTTCTGGACTTATTGTAACCACT
>JAQGBX010003335.1:0-17599 GCA_034698745.1 Megaphyllum sjaelandicum
TTTTATTTTTATTTTTTTTTCAAAACAAGCGATTTTCGTTTAGAAGACCATGGTATTCTGCTCGGATCTTTACGGTAAAAGTAAGCCGAATAGTTGAATTTGTTCAACACTGACCATGCAAACAGAGAAAAAATGGTCACTTGTCGGAACTTAATTGGTCACAGGGCATTTGATAGAAAATAGTGGTACATGGGAAACAATTCTTACCCTAGCAGTGGTCGCCTGTCGTTGTTGCTGTCTCGTTTTCGGTCGCAGGGCAAACAGCACCATAATTAAATCAATTAGCAGAGAGTGGAGCAGCCGCTTATTAATGCCACCCACGCCTAAAAAACTCGTCCAAAGAGCTTAATTGGAATTACGAAACCGACGCTTCAGAAAAAAAAAATTAAGGCACAGTTTACAAATTGCGCGACTTCCGTGTTATGAAGATGTTCCAGGGTGCTTGGTTACATCGCTGGCGGTAGAGCGATTAATTAATCCGGACGTTAATTGCCTGGAGAGATCTCGAGAGGCGATGGCAGATGAAGGAGTTAATCCCAACCGAATTCATAATTTTTCCAACCTCCAAAAACACAGCTGATGACACGGATGTTTCGCATCAATCACCGGAGTGCACGAAGTGCCCCCATGAAGCAAGTATACGGCAGGCCACTGGAGTAAGATCCCCGAGAAGCAAAGCCACAATTTGGGCAATCCCAATCCACGAGCGCGTGTATGCGGTAGGAAAAGGAGCAAGAAGCAACGTCCTCGCCTGACGGGTCAAGAACTTCCTATTTTCGGCAATTTGGGAAACCAAAGCACGTACGTCCACGAGCTTCTGGACCAGTTTTATTGGTGTTCCAGGTAGCGCACGTGGGTGAGCTATAGTTAGCCACCCAGACAACTTCTTAACGAGGTATACGACTCTGGCAGAACCAACTCAGAAGGATTTTAAATTCGTACTTAGGTTATTGGACAGCAGAGGCTGCAGGCCACCTTTTTTACTCTGAACAAAAATATTGGATAATGAACTTTGTCCAGTCTTACCGTCCCCCACAACCGAAGCCCTATATACTGCGATTGTGCATGCAGTGAATATGGAACGAAACGACCAAGTAGGGCCCAGAGTTGGTCTTTGGGACGCTGGGCGGAGCAAATATGACCAAAACGGGGTTCGGGTCCCTCTAGGTGGGACGAATCCGCGACAATTTCAACACCGCAGCAAAATGCAGTAAAATGTGCAAGTAGATGATGACTCATCTCTGTGTCCCGATATGCCACAATGAGGAGGGCACGCATGGGGGAGATAGCCCCATCGGTCGGAAACATTTCGAAGATTATGGCTCTGGGCGCTGGCACTCCGGATCAATCGACATGAAAAACAGGGCATCATGAAACATGTTCTCCCATACATGGGCCTTAGAACAGCGATGAGATCATTGCACCAGCAACAAAAGAAAGCACAGTGCACTTGAATGAAAGCCCCAAAGGTCCAAAGACCTAAGTAGATTAACGAACGCCATGAAAATTAGTCCAAACTACAATAGAACCTCTTTTATATGAACTATAATTGGGACCAGAGGTGGTTCATAAATCGAAAGTTCATATATAGAAAAATCGAAAAATATGAATGTGTTACCATACCAGTCCACGGTTCATCCATGCCTTTGATTGGTTTTTGTTAACAAGAGGGATTTTTGCTTTTTTAAATTCATTTTTAATTAATTTTCCCAAGGTTGAGGCCTGCGCCAGCCAAAAAACGCACCGTCTGGTCGGCAGGGGCCACGTGCTGATGAGTTAACATAATAGAAGGTTCATATAAAAGAGGTTCTACTGTACTTAATAACTGTACTGTTTTTCAGCATGAAATTCAATTTGATTTGCATAGGTCTTCGTCGGCTCTAATGCAAAAGAATATGAACAACTGCACCAAACCTATTTCAGTTTTAAACCCTGGCATGTTTTTCTTTTTTTTTTTTTTGCATCAACAGGAAAAATCTGAATGATAAGCACATAATTAACAACCGTGGTTATTCTGATTACCATAATTTTTTTCAAATGTATACAACAGTTGGAAATTTTAATGTCAAGAAGCTGGTTAAAAACCTCACCAATTGATGTGAAACAGTTCATGAAAACAGAATAACAAGCTTGATTCATACATCGATTTTTCATCCGTAATACAACGCAAAGGACAACGGCCGATTTCAGGCTATGGCAATGTACATAACGGCACTAAAGTTGACCACTTCAGCGATGGACCTTATGCAGAGTTACCTATGGTGCTACATCAAGTGACACTGTCATCGAATCAACGACTAAAAGAACGTGCCTCGGCATTGCCTCCGGGTAATTTTCGCCAGTGGAATGAATGAAATGCCACGTGATATATGCATGCTGACGAAATCTGCAAAGATCCATTCAAAAGTTGCAGAGAAGGTGTTCAGAAAGGTTTGCAATGTTTGTCGAAACAAGCCCTGCACATCATGGTATATTCATCTTCAATATTCTTTTCCTCGCACGCACACGTGATGTTTACTTCTTTGAAATGTCACTTTACGCTTCAACCGATGAGGGACAAACCTGGTGAATCCACAACGCTGGACTCCTGCTATAACAACAACAAGGCCACGCCAGGAAAAAAAAACCCTAGTTTTCTTGACATGCAGTGCCAATTTGAGGTGTTAAAAGTTATGGCAAAGCAATGCATTCTGATGATAAAAGCCGCTCGCAAATCACGGCTCAGCGCGTTTCAAGTTTTTCTCATTAAAAGAAGGCCAGCCGAATTTGAATGCTAAAAATGCGCATTCCGGAGAGATGCGGGTTAAATTCCGACCCATGCAACACCTTGAGGGACACAAACGAGGCGGCTGACATCATTTCAACGTCTGCCAAAACTCATTTTTCTCAAAAAGAAATGCACGTTTGAGGACCCGTAATTGCCGAAACCTTACAGAGATTTTCGGTGTTTATGAAAGTCAAAAGAGTCGGAATGCAAGAAGCAAATTCCCTAAATAGTATTAGGTGTTCTTGGCTCGTGGGTTCTAAATACGTTCGGAAATATTGATGGTTTTTTTCAAAAATCATGTTCGAAAACTTGAATCAAATACACACCATGATAGCCTACTATACAGTGCATGCCCAAACTGCGGCTTTGCAAGAATTTTTCCCAATTTTTTCAAGAAATTAACAGATTTCTGTAACATGACTTCACCCAGTGCTCTCTTGTATATTTTCAAACAATGGTGTGAAGTTTTCCTTCGAAGACTTGAATCAAGAAAGCTCTATGCCACTATACAGTACATGCCCTAATACTGTACAGAGACTTATTTCTGAAACGGTTATGTTTGCAATAATTATTTTCCAGAATTTACAAGAAACTAACAGATTTATATTGAATGTAATACAACTTTCACATCATGTAACGAAGGCTAATTTGCGTTCATAGTAACCTTCAGAATGTAATAAAAGTGATTGGAAGTCATAGGGGAAGCTTTACTGGAGGGGGAGCTTTCGGTGCTTTGATAGAAAGCTAACACATGCACTGGCAGGGGAAAGTATTTTGAATAAACATCGCGGCACCACCTACTGTAGGCCTACCTGTAAGTTTTCTTGTGAATTGCTATATATTTCAAAAAAATACGAGACCTAACCTGCATCAGTGGCACACATTTTGTTAAACGAAATCGGCAATATTTCCAGTTTTTTGCCAAAGAACAAAGTATGCGTCACCATGAACTCGCAACCATGGCGACGAAATTCCAAACAGCATTAAACTACAAGCTGTACATGTACTGCATTTGTTCATTTTCCCTTCTCCAATTGGATAAAATGAAACCAGTATGAATAAAAGTTATTTCCGTTTCATTTGCCACGTTTACTTAAGTACGGTATACCCTATGGTAGAACTGAAATGCCTTTTTGGACGTTTGAGCCCCCATCATTAGTCCATTGGCCCTGCTTTTCATTGGCCAAAATTAGTAAAACTATGGCCAAATTCCGATTTTCTCCAACTACCAACTTGACTATACGTCTCTGGGTGGAAACAAATTTTGATCCAAAGCTATTGTCACAATGCCTCTTAGTGGATACCAAATTTAGCCCGATCACAATTTCATAGTGCCTCTTGGTGGAAACAAAATGTAGCCCAATGACATTGTGCCCGTGCATCTTGGTGGAAGCAAAATGTGTACCAATGACATTGTTACAATGCCTCTTGGTGGAAACAAAATGTGTACCAGTGATATTGTCACGATGCATCTTGGTGGAAACAAATTGTGTACCAATGACACTGTTACGATGCCTCTTCGTGGAAACAAAATGTAGCCCAATGACATTGCCTCCGTGCATCTTGGTAGAAACAAAATGTGTACCAATGACATTGTCACAATGCCTCATGGTGGAAACAAAATGTGTACCAATGACATTGTCACAGTGCCTCTTCGTGGAAACAACATTTACCCCAAGGACATCGTCCCCGTACATCTTGGTGGGAACAAAAAGTGTGCAATGACAATGTCACAATGCCTCTCGGTGGAAAAAAAATTTGGTCCAATGACCCTCATTTTCTCTTGGTGCCTCTTGGAGGCAACAAAATCCATCCCAATGACACTGTCATTGTTGGTGGAAACTAAAATTTGGTCGATTGACATTGCGCAATGCCGTTAAGTGGAATATAGGAAACAAAACAGCGAAAGCTGGAGCGGAATTCTGATCTTCCAAAAGCATAGCCGCCATGTTCCCGGACTATTTTCTAGATCATGTCCATATAAACACGTCGAAAATATCTAGAAAAGCTAACGTTGTTACTCCTCGTTTGATAGTCCATTTGCAGTCATTACACGGTCCCCCACGCGCAAATGCATGCATGCCATCCGAATCCTGCATCAACTCCCCAAACCCCAGCAGTCTTCAGCAGCATTAATTCGCTGACTCAACTTTTCGATCTCGATCTGGATTGCAATAACAAGTTCCCCCTACAAGTAAGCCACGGTTAACTACGTCATCCCGTTCATAAATTGTGCAATAGTGTGCGTGCGTGCACCGAACGAGATAGCACTGCTCTAGCTCGGATCAATCCTTGGCCAAACAAAGGCCCATTTCCCCTCTGGAAAAATCCATTTTTGTCGTTCATCTCTCCATCATTCCCCAGATTCTCCTCAGCCTCTCCTCGCTCGTTTTATGAAAATTCATTCCCTGGCTACGCTATTTTCACGCGAAAAAACAACGAAAATAGACCTTCGATCGGTGCTTCAAGATTTCGAGTGCCAGCCTTAGACAAACAAGAGACATTTTCCGAGAACCTGCCGCTCCTTTCCCACCTTCTTCCCAAATATTTTTTTCGCCAAAAGTGCTCTTGGAAAAACAAAGGCGAGTTGACATTATTTGTCTGCGGAAAACTGACGAGGGAATTAACGAGTCGGAAATTAAACCCATGTGCTGCTTTTTTAGGTAAACTCGAGTTTCTTGGTAAAAAGGACGTAAATGCGCGTGGAAGAAAACCCATTTTCAGCAATTTTCAAGATGAGAAACTGCAAATATTTGTGCTCCGAGACGTTTTTCCTCGAAAGAAGTACAAAACATTTCCGACAAAGGAATTTTTTTTATTACCTTTTACGAAAACTAATTTCAACGTAATGGGCCTTATGCAGAGTTACGTAAGGGGCTGTATCAAGTGATCTTTTCATCGAAATAACAAAGAAAAAGAACGTGCCTCGTCAGTGCCTCCGGGTAATTTTCGTCAATGGAATGAATGAAATGTCACGTGATATATGCATGCAGACAAATCTTCATGTACAAATGTCAATGTCATATAGGTTTGACCTTTTGCTTTAGGTAAGTGTTGGCATTTGCCAGCATTAACCTTAAGAATTTCAAAATTAAGTTAAATAAAAAGCTGCAATTCAATTTTCAGTTCAATTACTCCCTATGTCATCACTGGCCATACAAGAATTTCACTGTGGTGCTATCTATTGCCAAATCTAACTTTAACCGCGAAAGATTTGTGATGATTTTGAGAGAATAAAATCAAACTTTTGTTTAAAATTTCCAGGACTGGAAGAATGGGATAAAATTTCATTAATTCAAGCGAAATGAGATCAATATTTAGTAAAAACGACATATCTGACGTTACCATAGTTTATAACGACAGTATTGCAGCATTATTGTACCATAATTAAAAATTGCTTTTCAAAACGAAATTTTAAAATAAAAAATGCTGAATTGTGTCACTTCTCAAGCATGGATGCGATTTACTCGTGTGAATTTACTGATAAGTGCAACAGATTTTCCTGAAAATACTTGAATTTTCTGGAATGTTTTGTTGAACCCTTTCAGTCCAAATGGACCACTAATTATATATTTTAAAAATTTAAATAGGGCTGAAATGAGTAAAAATATCGTTGAAACCACACAATACGAAGCTGTTAAAATACCCCGTAATTTATTTCCGTTATACTGTCACCCATTAGCTCACATACTTCTGGCGGAGGATTCTTTGTAACAATGTTCAGAATTGGTACAGAAGTTAAGTAGCCATTTCGTCAGAGTTTTGGCACGTTTTGGGCAGTTTCATATTTTAGTACTGCGTAAATGAGCTTTTTCTCCACATTTTATGAACCCTCTGCAGATCCCCTTCAACTCCAGCATCCGTATACATGTACATCTCAGAGGTCAGCATCATCGTAACCCAGACACAACAACTGAAGTGGAAAAGAGCTAAGCCTCTAGAAACGCCCGATCGGAGCTATATACCAATGCCGATTTATTTATAGCGTTTTATGGGTTTTTCTCATGACGACATTTTCTAGCATGTTTGTGGACAAATTGGCAAGGGTTCTTCAAAGCAAATTAGCACTCTGGGCTGAGCTCATTAGTCCGCGAAGGATTAAACACGACGAGGATAAACAAAGGCTTATTAATAAGCTTCACTTTGTCGTGGTGAGGCTGGTGAAAAATTTCCCATTTTTACGGAATTTTGTCCAATACGTTGGTTGATATTATAATTACTTCAAACCAAATACATTTTATTAAAGAATTTTACTTATCTTAGGGGGCCATTCAAAAAAGGACGTCAGCAAAATTTGTCCAAAATTGGAATCTCCCCCCCAATTAAGATCGCCCTCCCCTCATTCGGACGTCCGAAACTTTAAAAGAATTGTATTCGGAAAATTTTGCAAGTTTTGCAACTTTGTACTCGGAAAACGTAAATTTTCTACTCTGAAAAAGTTGAAAATTTTTCCAATTTGTCCTCAGAATCTGTTGGTAACGTACTTAGAATACGTGAGGACGTAATTTTTTAATGGCCCCTTATTAAGCTTTATCTAATAAATATTATCATTTTATTTAAGATTTAACTGAAATATTGATATTAATCGCATAAATTTGACATAATTCTGATTTCCCATAAATAATCCCATCAACGGATATGGGTATCACTATACAGTATAGATCCAAAAAAAAAAAAAAAAAAAAAAAACACATACACGTATGGAGTGTCGCAGAAGTCTGGTATTCTTAGGATTCATTAGCCACTTTATTTGTCACCACGTTTTCTTTCCTTTCCAGGACATTAATTTGCTGAGAAGAGAATTCTTTTACTTAGAGAAGATCATTTTACTTATAGAAAATCAATATTCTTATAGAAAATCACTATAACAATACAAACTTCTAAGATATCGTATGCATGCACATCCAAAATTTAAGCATCATCTATGGCTGACTTTTCACAATTAGGATATTTTTTATTCCTGAAGAAAATGGTCCACAAATCGAAGTTTCGTGAGATAGGGATGGCTGAAAAATCATGTTATAATCTCATGTGCATTTTGTTGTTCCATTAAGTCATCAGGTACATAAGTAATTGTCGCTAACTACTGTATATGTTCGTTTTGGAAATCTGCAGGTTTGTTTTGACTATACAGGGTGTTTTTGAACTCATGGTACAAACTCAAACTGGTGTTAGAAAACTAAAGGTAAGCAATTTTCACCAAAGAAATTTTTTAATAGTGACCTTTGGACCCTAGGTTCTTTGGTGAAAAATGTTTATAGTTCACTCTAACACCAGTTTGAGTTTGTACCATGAGTTCAAAAACACCCTGTATACTCCTCTCCAGAGAAACAAGAAAGCGTAAAGATACACTTCTTAGGGCCGATTGCACCAACAGAGGTTAAGAATAACCTAGGGTTAACCTATTGTGTAACTCTAGATTAACCGGCCCCTAGGGGTAAAACTACTTGACAGGAGCATATACCCTTTGAAATCATGTTCAGTATAGGCTACTAAGCACTCTTTCCACAGGAGTAAAATTGGGACATCTTCTTGGTTTTTGTATTAACAATTAATAATAAATATTTCTATATGTAACAAAAAAGACGCTTTTTGGAATTACAAGTTGTGAAAAATTTTAAAAATGAGAAATTTCTAATTCATACAGTTACACGTATTTTTTTTCATTATAATAATACGAGAAAAGAAAAGAAAAAAACTATGAAAAATATTTAATTTCATTGCCAAACCTGTCTTTGGAATGCAGTAACAGATGACGCTTCTAAAAAAAATTCCACCGATTTTTTGAAAATTCCTGAATGTAAAAATCACATTTCCTAGTTATTTACACGTACCTTGATGATCTGCAGGCAAAAACATTGTATTTTGAAAACATTTAATGTTATGCATAAAACCTACACTTATCTTCGAAAAAATTCCCTAAATAGACAACGAACGGCTTGCAATGTACGACCCTCTAAAAAACCAGCTGAATTCAGAGAACTCACCCATGTAGCCCTAAGCAGGCCTGGGCCCTGGCATCTCAATTTGCTAATGTTTCTGGAAAAGCCTCTCGCCTTCCCCCTTTGGGTGACATTAGCCCAAGCAGGCCACACGCCCTTTTGAGTCCGATGACGTTATCAAACTGAATTAAATAATAAAAAAGCAGCGTGGGGACAGCAACGAGAGAGGGAGTGGGGCGGGGGTGACGAGGGAGGGGCACGACCAACGACCGACGCGCCGCACTGCCACAGGGGCATCGATTATTCCGGGGCTCAGACAGTGACGTCAGTTCCTCGGCACGTAGCCAACGGATCCGGTTGGAACACAATGCGAGCTAGCCCACGTGTGAGTCATCCGGGTCCGCTTTGTGGGGTCCATCGCCACTCGAGCCAGACTCCCCGCAGACGGGAGATGGAAAAATGACATTTGATAGTTCAATCAATTGAAATCGGATAGTCGGCTGATAAAGCAGCACAGCGATCGATGAATTCACTACATCAAATTTGGTGACGTTCATCAGTTCGAGAGGAACTGAACGGGCCATGCATGGGCGAATCTTATGCCCTAACGGTCCTATTTTGTCAAATGTCAAAAGTTTTAGCTCATTGATTATTGTCAAGCTCTTGAGTTTGTCGAAGGATCAATGGACAAAATCATTGTAATCTCTGTGAGAAAAATTTAATAATTCATAATAATCTGAATAATCATAAAAAATTTTTTTTATAATCTCTTCTTTTTCTATATACACATTTATAACGAATTTCACGAAGTACGATTTGGGAATTACACATTTTCAAATTTCCAAAGCGTTCATTTTAAGGTAAATTAAAAACAATTTACAGTAGAACTCCAATTATCCGAATCAATTGGGACCGGACCCCATTCGCGGATAATCAAAAATTCGGATAATTGGATTTTTTTCCGAAAAAAGGGTTCGTATATTATGTACTTTAAGGGAAAAGAGTTTATTTTCGGTAAAGTATGCATTTTTAAATAATTAAATGAAAAGGGAACACTTTTACATGTTATACAGCGTTTGTACTTACAAGTGCTGTACATTAGCCCATGTACATTGTAAATGAAATTCATTGCATGTTTGCTGAATGTTTGAACATGGACATTAAAATTGAAGGAGTAGCTAATACCCACATTTTGGATAACGACATTTAATATCGTCAGCTATTGATACTGCAAAGACTATCTACAGTTGTTTATCATTGTTCATACGACTAGGAATTTATTATCAAAACTGTTTGTCGACTGTCAGCAATTGAGGAAGTTTGGAGATTTCATAAATCTGACAAAATATATTCCACTATATATTTCTGTATGTCTTGCAAGGTCTTCCCTCTATTCCATTGTCTCTGTTAACGCCATCTAGCGAGACTACAGCTAATGCGACGTCTTCTTCAATATTGTTATCGAGTTAAATGTTTAAAAATATCCCAATTTGCATATAGCGAGCATGCTTGGATTTGATGTTCCAGATCCATGATTTGTTAAAATATAGATAACTCTGAACAGACAGCATCCTTCAGACCAAAGTGCGATTCTGCGACGGGGAAATCAGACAAAAATAGACAAAAGTCGATGAATTTTTCAGCAGTTTGTACAAACATACTGAAACTGAATGTTATCTCTCAACAAATCGCATATCGTACTAGGGAGGAGGGTGCGTACGGAAGCGTTGAAGCAGTTCCAAGACCTTCCCTAAAGGTTTACAAGCACTTCAGGATTTACGATAACAGGTAAGTTTGGATAGAGGAGGAAGCGTCATTGGATTCATGACTGCATATACTCAAGTTCAGATCGATCTTGCTTCCTGGTAGTCAATGGGTAATTTAACAGATCTTATCGACGTCTGACTCATCTGTTAGGCGATAAATAAATTATTTGTCACGATAACATCTCCGTAATGTGGCCACTCACTGAGCACTGGACGAGCCCATTAGAGAGACACTAGAAAGGCAATGATGATATCGTTCCAAAAGCAAACTGGGTGGAACGGCATTGTTTGCACTGCTGCCACCACGCGGAACCACCCAATCGCACTGCCCCCAAACGGTCATTAAAATCGGACATCGGAGATAACGATGGCCTGCCATGGCGCGGGCGAACGAAATTCGCGAAAAAAACCTCAAGAATGTGCCAGCCAAATGATAGCCATCTTCATTTATCGTCGCCACCCGACATGACTTCCCTTTCATGAGGCCATTAAAGCATGAATTTTTCATATTAATTTCAGCTCCCCGCAATTCGCCGAAGATATAATTCAGAATTCTCCCCAACTTTGGCTCCAGTTTTCAGGAAGTTCAGGAATAATAATCGCTTTGCGTGATACATGTACATCAGGAAAGCCGAGGGATCGTGTGCTGTTTGAGGTTTGTCGGTTCCAGAACTGTCATCCCATCTCGTACATTTTAAATTTCAGACAAATTTTGAGAATATTATTGAAAATATAAGATCACGGGGACCATTAACGTTAATATCCAAAAATGAATGAATGATTCGAGGAAGATCGTCTTTTTATTAATTTAGATAATGAATTTTATGCCATTTCTTTTATACCGTAAGTAATTTAAATTTTTCAAGATGGATTTCAACAAATTTAAAACCGACATTCAATTGAAACCATGTCAATCATGCACTATGCTTAATCGTAAACGAAAATATGCCAAATGTTTCTTATTAGAATATTTCCCAAAAAATGCCTCTTTTGATATTAAAACTTAACGTACATACAGTACACATGTACAGTTTCAAGACGTATACTCCATCAAAATTAAATCTAAAATTCAACGAAAACCACGCTAATCATACAGCATATACTTAGCCGTAAGCGAAAATATGCTAAATGTTTCTATGGGAATGTATGGGAATATTTTCCCAATCAGAGATAAAAATGCATCTTTTGATATAAAAACCAATTTAATATTGATTATCTTTAAATTTTCAAAACGCATTTCCTAAAAATTAAATGTATAATTCAACTACTGCTTGAGCAAATATGAAAATAAATGTATGTGAAATATTCCTACGATTGGCATCCGAATATTTCCCAAAAATACAAATTCATAGCCCAAAGCCCCGCCACTAGGTATTTGCATGTGTACTAAGTTGAATTGAATAATTCCATAAATTTGAAAACATATGGATAAAACATTTTGCACTTTTAATAAAATTGTATACCATGTATCGCAGAGAAATTTAAATTAACGCAAGCACAGAACGTCCCAACTTCCTTGCAATTTTTTTAGTATATTTTATACAGCCCAGTATTTAACAATTTCAAAACTGACAATTTCCTTTGACTGAGAGAAACGAATCATCCAAAGATCTGATTTTGAACCACAATGTGGTTCATGCGGTGACTTTTCGATTGTCCAAACTTCGCCCGCAAAAGAACCTGACTTTACACGTATAAAAAGTGTCATTTGTTAATTCTTCAATTGCAGAGTCGGTCATTCTTGTAATCTTTTGAAACCGTGGTAACACATTGGGCGAAAACCACATCTGTCACCTCAGTTCACCAGAAATAATCTCCGTGACCAACTTGTGTGGACATTAATAAGAATTAATTCCTGGTTCACTTCCTGGACGCGAACCTCGGTAGTTACTGACAAAAAAAAACATTACGAATGCTCCCGAATCTAATTATAATGCTCTCCAGAGACAAAAACAAAGGGCGTTTTTTCTGTGCTACTTTTGGCCTCGCAACAACTAATAATTCTGTATCTAGGTTTCGGATATAACAATCTGTGCCTACTCGTGAAAGCGCACCAAGGGGTGCAACTTAAATATTAAAAAGTTAATTGAAATAGTCAAGAGCTTCACTTAAACAGCCCATGCTTTAAAGCAGCCTAGACAGACTACATCTGTATATAGCCTAAGCACGATCTGAAGCTATACTTAGAGAGTAGTTGCTCTCTTTAAACTTTAAAAACAAAAGGACGTGTAATTGCAAATGGTGAGTTTATTCCCTTTTGTTTATCCATGAACTTGCCACATTAAACGCCGCAATGAAGTGCGATTAATGTTCCACTCGCGCTCATGGGGCGTGACTTCCGGTCAGGAAAACTCCAGAAGCGATGATAACCAGCACGTCACCTCAGAAATCAACAAGTTATTAAATTTATCGGCATATCCGCAGCTCATTGAAGGGCTCATTTCAGTGGACCTTTACGAAAATCCCAGCGCCATTTTATCATGGCTTATGCACAACAGTGTAGTACATATACCAGCATGAAGCCTAAGGGTGAGAACATACTGAATGCTTATTGCAGGCGCTTACCACTGCGTACACTAGCGCCACCAAGGGGGATAAGAATGCGGCATGCGTTTTAAATTAGCAGAGCCAGGCTGAGCTTACAAGAAGCGCTTATAAGCTTTCAAGAATGTTTTTAGCATTTTTTTTAAAATCTGAAAACAGATTTGTAAGACACAGAGTGGCACCCACTATTGGTCAAAAGTGTAACCTGTCACCTACATTGTGAAACGTAAATACGTGTTGTCCTGCACTCAACATGAGATGCTCAAGCGCTTGTGAAAGGTTTTACGCATGCAGTGGCGCCACCAAGCACACTGACCATCACGTTGATATCAACATTTATTCTGCGCCCCAAAGCTGGAAACAAGAAGATGAAACAAGCAGGAAATTAAGAGCTGAAAGAAGCACGTCGAAAGTAAGCATTCGGTGTGTTCTCACCCTAAAGATGCACTTTGGTAACAGCATGGCCTATATGATATAGTTTTCAGATAATTATCGTTCGTGTCAACATTTTGCGTGACAATTACTATCGCGTGCAGAATATTATAATTTGTACACAAAAATCTCTCCATACATTCATCTGCGTGATGTTATCTTTGCAGAAAACCCACCACCAACACTTGTTCAGGTTTACTGATAAACTGTCCGAACTCCTCACCTACTATTTATTAATCTGCACCACTTTGCTAAATCTGTGTGTCCTAAAATCCATCCGAAATTTAAACCCATTTTCAACATATAGGCCTACAAATTGACGTAAATTCTCAAGAATCATCACAATTAAGAGTCCATCCTTCAACGTTAGGAAAGCTTTGCGAATCGCACTTTGGCAGTCTTGAAGTCACATGTGCTAAATCATTACGCTAATTAATTATTGGTTTAAAATAGTTCACTTATGGACACTGTTAACAAACCAATGAATGATTCCTTTTTCACGCGTTTTCGCGAGTGCCTATAAGTGCGATTCGCAAATCAACTGCCTGAGTACCGGTATTCCTATTATTTAAAGCTTCTATAATAGTCCAACCTTTGCAGGGGATTTTCCATCGAATATTCGACTAAAAGAACGCGTGGGCTGGCAATGTGAGAATCAATTAAAAATCACGGGATACAGATACATGTATAATGACTAAATCTACATGTATATATCCATTTGTAGGCATTTACATAAAATCCATATTTCCTATCAAATATCCTTGATTTCACAAACAAAATTCAACATGCAAGTACATGTATATAAAATTGCCAATTTACAAAAAATTGACGACATTTTTTCCATAACACGTATCCAAAGCCTCCCAAATTTTCGCAAATTCTTCGTTCGGAGAGAACTCCGCATATTTCACCAGAGATTTCGAATATATAAGGTCATCTTAATTTTTTTTTAAAAAAAAACAACCTAAATTCCTGCAGCAAGCACCCTTCCATGCAAAAGTGGCCGATACACGGATCTTAATCTGGCATCTAATCTTCAATTTGCATACCAGTATGCCACCGATTCGATCGTTAACAAGGTGAAACAATGGCCATATCGCCCAATTAAAAAAGGTGACAATGGCGATCGTTCGCCGACCATAAACTCTTTTCAACTATTCCATTGATCCAAAAAGCTCTCGTTGGTGGTTTATGACAGGGTCAAAAACATCGATCGGCTTATGCAGCCCAGCGTAATAAAAATTGTTGCTTTTTATGACTACTGTTTGGTTATCGCATTCGCTACGAGCCCTTCCCTCTCCAATTTTCACCGCATGGCAGACCATGATTGACCTTTCTTGAATGCCATTGCTTTTCTCTGTTCGGCTCACATAAGCGACAAGGAACTTCCATTAACAGGTGAGACCAAGTAGAAATGATTTAATTCACCTGTCTGATTTCCAACTTCTTCCTTCCTACGTCCATGGTAGTGCAGGCCATGGGAGAACAAAAAATGCAACGGGTGCAAAAACTATTAGCTAATATGACACGTACTATTCAGCGTTGCGTGGCGCTACTTCCTACACAGATCCTGTTAGAATCGGAAGCATCTTCCCTGCGGTGTCATTCACATCTCCCTTGCCTTCCCACAGGTGTATCCTTGCGTTAGCTTTCTATTGATCTATATAAAGCCCAATGAATATTGATTTGTCGAAAACACGGACCCACTGTCTTCAGACTTAAGATGCAGGGAAACGTATGGCAAAACAGGATGTCGTTACAGGATGTGAGAAAGCCGAACAAGGATGCTAAAGGACTGTGCCTAATTGGTGAACTATAGTAGTACTGTCTTCGGTCATGGTACACGTAATGTGTATAGAAGCTATCCTTTGAAATTGACGTCGATAAAACAAAATCAATAAAATGCCATGTGAAAGCTTGAAAAGTACAGATCTTGGAAACAGATTTCAAGACAGCATTGTCACTAATGGCGCATTTCAATCGTCCAAAACGTGTACACCGAGTGTACGGATCTGCACACGTTCCATCCCATCCGTCCATTGGGCATACTTCATTGAAATTGGTGCACCTTGCATGGACTGTTCCATTGGCCCAAACAAAGTGCACTGAGTGTACACTGACAACACTGTCGAAAGAGCCAGTGTAGCCAGTGCATCCAACATGGCGGATTATGACGTCATGAGTTTACACTGAAACAAAAAAAGTCCTGTGATCAAGTTGCACTCACAAGACACTGCACTGCACTAGTGTGGTCGATTGGAATGCTCCATAATACACAATGGTGGTAGTAGCTGAAAAATGAACCATCGGTGATAGTAACTGCATTCGCGTGACAATTATTTGTCAAGGAACTCACCCAAGATTTGAAAATGATATAGTTTCGAGGTCACCTGATATCCACCAGCAAAATGATATTGATTCTGTACAAAGAAATTAAACGTCCGGAAGAACAGTTATCAAAGCAGTATTCTGCAATACAATACAAAAATCCAGATATTTATGCAATATATGGTATCAAATTCACTGCAGCATTATGCAATGAAACGTGATATTATAACAACCATGAGACATGAGATATTAAGGTTTGGTTTCATAGAAAGGTTAATTATCAATAACGAAGTATGATATCAGAACAATAAACGCTGCAATCCATTCAGAACTACTATCCTGGCAGTTGCATAATGCATTTATTAATCCAGTTCAATTTGTAAGAGGTACAATTGTAGTTGCAATATTATATACGAGTATATATATAGTGATTAAGGAGACAGTGAAATGATAAGATTTCTTTCAACCGCCCTCGTGTAAGGTTTCTAAAGTCAAGTCTGTCAAACTATGATTTCAATATATTACAAGACATGGACATAGGACAAATCATTGCTTCAACCCAGACTATATGTATTTGTGGACAGTGACTCTCTGGAAGCCAGTGGTGGACAGCACAAACGCAGATCATTGGTCAACTTCCATTTCGCAAAGTGTGCGATCAGTTTTGCAATAGCCTACATTTTGGAACACCTGTGTCACACAATTCGCAACTCTTTCGATAATTCGTCCCCAGGGTAATAGCATGGACAATCTGTAGTTGCAATTAGTAAACAGTCAAAAATGAAGTCGTGCTTTGGGCAAGAAAGTTTTGGCACACCTGCATTTATTGGCACAGCAGCGTTTTGATAACGGTTTCATTTACCTGTCTTCGAGTTGCATGCAGACATTCTTGTCTTAAAATTCGTGCAATTTTTTTTTATACCTCCAATGCATTATTCGTCGGAAGCAAACAGACTTAGGCATACTACACGGGTGACGATCAAAGGTTATTCAGTCTGTCCCAAATATTTATCAACCAACAAACAAATCTGTTCAAACATTGAGTAATACCACAGTGGTAACGGGGTATTTACAAGCAGCAAACAATATCACCGAAGGAATTATGTGGGCAAAAACTTGTAGGCTACACAAGATTAGGAGGCCTCATTAATACCTTTAGCACTTTTACGTGGTTTTTTTTTACATTTTTTTTCAGTTTTTTCCTGGTTGGCCTACTTTACCAACAGAGAGCATGCAAATGGGACCGTGGAATGCAAGTATTTAAAAAAAAGCTGCATATATAGGACTATACATTGGGGAATAGCGAGAGTAAACAAGCTTGGATTGCATTCCTTTTCATCCAATTGCGATGTTTATCCCTTGAGTTTCGATTAATTACGTCTTGATTACGTACGCATTAAGACAGTCGGGACTTTAGTGCTTAATAAAGTTTGCAAATTGAGCAAACACGGGGAAGATTGTCGATATTCAGGTCTCTTTCCAAAGAATATACAATGCTGGGGAAAAAACTAAACTGTGACATTGCATAGAGTATACAATAAGCGAGACTGAGACATTGATCGATGTAACAATACGTTACCAAGTTTAAATCTTCGTACCGTATTCCCCCGCAAATAACGGCATGTCACTTTAGCCCGGGGATAACAAAAAGTCCCTTTTCTCATTCTGTTCTATGCCACCATATACCGGGGGTATGCCATTATAAACTGAGGTATGCTAGTTCATAGAAAAAAAGAACATAAGTACGTAACTTTTACCCCATTTAATTACGGTATTAAAAATTCCCATTACAGTACCGGTATTAATAAGAAACATGTTAT
>JAQGBX010003336.1:0-17594 GCA_034698745.1 Megaphyllum sjaelandicum
TTATTTTTCATTATGACAAAAAAATTGACATGCATTAACGAGTAAGTTTTGGTCAGGGAATTTTGGATTTTAGTCAGAGGAAAGTCAGGGAAATTGAAAACGAAAATTTTGTGGCCACCCTGATATTGATTCTGGGAAACCTGGGAAAGTCAGGGGATTTTCATTTGCAATAAGTGTGGGAACCCTGAAATGAGTTCGTCTTAACGAGGTTCCACCGGTATTCGTTCTTGGCGAACACGCTTCGAGACACAATGATAACGGACCACACGCTTCGGACCACAAAAGGTTGATTTATAGTCGGGGTATTACTCTCTCCTGTCGCCATCTGTTCCAGAGGCCTTTTTTTTCTCGACTAGAACATCCCGTTGCGTTCGGAAGTGTCGGCTTTAGGAATGCAGACCATGGCAAGCAGCTCCTCCGTGGCCACGCGTCACTTTGCCATCGAGGTTTTCTATGCATTATTATTATTTCTCCAAGTAGGCAGCTAGTCTCGTTCTCTCTCTCCACGGGATTCCTATATCTGCGGAGCTGCCAGTGGCAGTTTCTGCGAAGATGCTACGCAATTGAGCTCGCATGCGCTTCGAGCGCCCCTTTTTTTCCGGTTCGGCTTCGTCGCCCTTCCAGCACCCAAAAAACATCCAGCTTCCGCTTTTCTTCCGTTCGCGCAGGATGTGCCTCGGCCGCTACGACGAGGCCATGCGCAGTTCTTACCGCAGTACGCTAGCTACCCGCATACTCGTATCTCGCAAACTCGGATTAGCAGATCGCAGTGACAACATGCGCACTTAAAGGGTAAGTTATCGATGATCGGCTTTTAAGGACTTTTTTTTATTTCAATGGATGAGGGCTCAGCGGTATCCTTCCTTGCTCAATGTCTCGATGAGCCGCTCGCTGATGAGCGATGCCCAACCGGGTTGACAATTGAGATTCAAGATTTTGTCCTTTGGCGTGCTGGACTCGTTGTCTCGGATGATATTGTTGGGGATATTTTTGACAGTTTTTATCATGCTTGTTAGACATGGTGTGTGTGTCCGAGGAGCAGTGTTTTTAAGTGATTGTCTCGGATAGTATTTTTGTTTCCCGAACGCTCCATGGACATGTTTGTGGAAATTACCACTTTCAAATCTTGATCCCATGTTTCATCTAAATTCTTGATCTGCTGAAGGACGTTTCTTGTGCATTTGGGGGTGACGGGAGCTTTATTTTATAATATTCTTTAAATATTGATTGGTTTTTTTTTGTGGCAAATTTACGAGCATTGCGTCGTCTGGGTCTTAATGACCCACCAATATTTTAAATAGTCAACAAATCTCATAAACTTCTACTACCACCAGATGTAGTTGACGCTGCACCCACCAATAATTTAAATTCTTGACATAAATGGTGTTTTGTTTTTGGCAAATTTACGAAAATTTCGTCTACAGTTCTTGACCCACCATTGAGTTACATTCTTGAGCTGCTGAAGGACGTTTCTTATCAGGGTGGCCACAGGTCAGGGAGGTCAGGGAAAAGTCAGGGGGAAAAAGTGGTCATGGAAATGTTAGGGAAATTTTCCCAAATAAAAGCAAAATGCTATCCATATGTACTCGGTCTACTAGCAGCTCCATCCCCAATCCTCTTCAGCAATCTAGTGTTTTGCCAAGCTTTTCATTGCAATTGTTATTTTATTTTTCATTATGAAAAAAAAAATTGATATGCATTAACGAGTAAGTTTTGGATCTTAGACAGCAAAAAGTCAGGAAAATTGAGAATGAAAATTTTGTGGCCACCCAGAATGATCCACCAGTTATTTAAATTCTTGACCTGCTGATGGTTGTTTCTTGTGCAATTGGGATGACGAGATCTTTATTGTATAATATTATTTAAATATTGATAGATTTTTTTTTTTTGGAAAATTTGCGGAAATTTCGTCTTCAGTTCTTGACCCACCATTGATTTAAATTCTTGAGCTGCTGAAGGACGTTTCTTATGCAATTGGGGGTGTAACGAGAGCTTGTATTGCGCAATATTCTATAAAATATATATCATTCTGTCATGGCGAAGAGGGCATGACCAAACTTCCTCGAATTACACAATCAGAAACTCATGAGTAACTTCCTATTTAGGCCTATATTTAAGCAGGGCTATTTTAAAACGTCTGCTAAATGGGGTGTCCCTGGTTCGTGACGAATAGCGACTGTTTCGAAAATTCGTGTCGAGCTGGGATCCCGTATGCACAGAACGGTTTTAAAACCAAATTTGATGCCAGGAATCTTGAGACCAACTTATAAATGATGAAATCACTAATTAGGGAAAAGCCAATGTGCTTACTGCATGGTCTGTCTAATGATCACATGTCACTAAACACGGTCACATTCGCGATACCGCTGGGTTTTCCGGCTATGTTTATTATTCAACCTCAAAATAGGCTCGCTGAAGGAAAAACCATAAATTTTTGATGTTTTCAAAATGATCATTTCGAGGGATCATAAAAGTTGTGTCCACGGGAGTACGCCACGTTAACTCTGGATTTTATGTCTATAGTAAGATCAATTCAAGACAGCTGAGACGCATTGGATTTGCGTCTACATTGAATTTTATTGTTTTGGGGTTGTTGTTTTGGCGTTATCTTCGTTCTGTTTATGGTACATATGTACGAACGTACGAGATTAGGTATTATTTTTAACGTATTTGAGTGTGTCAAACTGAGGTCATCCTAATTAAGGATCATTTTCTTCATTTTTTGAAAGATATGGAGTTATTTGCTGCTGCTACACGTGTCATGCTCATTGCTGTTTCCATGGTAACAGTAAACATGTCAAGCAAATGGACGTCGTGTATGGTTAATTGAAGTAATTACGACTTGGTAATGAGGGATCGAAGAATTTTAGCATCTCATCTTGAACACTCCGAGTTAAAAAGTATATTTTAAAACTCCAATGAGCAGTGTGAATAATGACAAGGTTTTGCGATAAGTATTTACCGAAAGTGGAAACGTAGGATTTGCACATTTATTGGGGGTATCCAGACATGCAGTTTACGAATGGCACTTTTTGAAGTCTTGAAGTGATGTTTGCAAAATCGACATGTTAATTGGTTCAAAAATTCACCCAAGATTATCGCTGTTTTTGAAACTATAATTAATGCATCCCTTTTGCACACGTGATTTTCTCGACTGGCAAAAGTGCCATTTGTTTAGTTACATTTAGTTACATACAGTAAAGCCTGGAAAAGTGACCACCTTTGAATGGTGACCACTTTTTAGTGTTTTGTTTTTTCTAGTGTACATTTCGTTCATAAAAATTCTCTGTATAGTGACCACCTGTCTATTGGGTGCTGTGACCAGTGTGTGTTTTCTTTATTGCAATTTTTACATTGTCAATGTACATTACCTTATAAAGTGACCAGATAACAGATGAGTCACCTTACATTCTGAATGAACCCTAGTGGTTCTCAAATAATTCAGCGAATGATGTAATTCAGATCGAAAAAATCACTGAAAACATGATCATAAGAAGCAAAAGCATTTGAAACAAGGAAAACTTGATAATTTTTTCTTTAAAAAAACCAAATGTGTAATAAGGCAATAAATATACTGTATGTAATGCACATGGATGCATGATGATTCTGTACTTTTTTGGTTTTGTGTTTTTTTAATGCATGTATTACAGCCTACATGTACAAATACAGTACAGTGTGCATGTTCATTTTAATTTAATCCAGGTATTCTTGGTATAGTGACCACTTGTGTACAGTGACCGACATTGCATTTTTTGTTGGTCACTCTTAACAGGTTTTATTGTACTGTGAATTATAGTTTTTGTTTGCAAATGCTCAACTTTAGTACATGTACTTCATGGGTACGTCACCACAATAAAGATATACATGTATAATCAAAGACCTCGCTATAGCAAAAGAAGATGTTGAGATTGCTGATGATTATTTCATCATTTTATATTTTCGAATGTTAAGCATGCATGTACAACAAATTTAAAAGCATTGCAATACATGTAGTCTATTGTAGTCCAGACATAATTCAGATCGGCGACAATGTTGTTTTCAAGAACATTGGATCCATGCTGTAGATATAACCTTCAGCAATACACGTGCCCGTAACATTTATTGTTGATGCAAAACAGCTGTCCTGTCAACGCTTTCTCCTAGCTTAATAGTCGGTTCCATGTCTTGATATAAGAATAAATCAAATGGATTATATGCACTGTAATCGGTATGTCACGGACATAATGGATGCGTGTGACCATATTTTTAAAAGAACCACCTGCGTGCCCTAATAAACTGGTGCCAGTTTTTTATTTCTTGACGTTTATGGTACATGTAGGCGTTGTGGCGCGTGATTCCAACATATTTGCATGTTAATATATCTTTTATATAAAGCAACAATATTTGCACGTAATTTAGGCCACGGAAGGTGAAGATTTTTGCGACAATAAACGGGCAGATCTCGTTTGATTGCTCCGTAATTTTTCCACTATATTCATAAATTTCTAGGGGAAGCTGAGTCTCCGTTTAATTGCCCAAGGAATCCTACTTATTTTGTTCGCGCACGATTTTATTGATTTTTCGGTCTTTGGTAAATTGCTCATGTGCATATATTTGAGTAAGGGTAATTTATTTTATGCGCAGATTTTGGAATCATTATGCATGTGCTTTCGAGCAAATCTTTCGTGAATGGCGTGAAATATGTTTTGGACGAATTTGAACCGAAACTGCTTCTTGTTGCTCGGGGATTTCACGTCAAGGGGAAGCTGTATCCCAATTGTTAGAATATTGTCCAATTATCCATCTTGTAATCTCAATGGTTCAAACTAACAACTTCGCATCATTAATTTGAACTCTTTGACTAGCTAAACTAATGTTACTCAGTGCATGCTGGATGGGGTTATCACTTGTGGCGCTTATAATCTGAAGTTTAATGACCACTTAAATAGTTTATAGTAGTCAAAGTATCAAGTCGCAGCGATGGACATATTTGACCTTGTTGACCTAAGTATCGATGGTGATATAAGAGCTTGTTAAGAAGTCGAGCTACAGTATTTATTTGATGAAATGTTCTTCCGACAGTTATCGTAGCGCCCTCTAGAGGCGAATAATCCAATAATTTTAATTGGCGATTGAATTTACATAACATATGGTTAACTAAACATGTTCAGGACATGTGTGATTCGAAAATTATATCTGGTGATATTTGAATCAAAAGTGTAATGTATTTAAATGTTTTAAATTTTTTCTTTTACTTTTTTTTACCTTTTTACCTTTTTTCTGATTACTTTTTGTATTTAGTCGTAATGTAATGTCATTAGCCCAGGTAATTTTCTATAACATTTCTTGTTTTATGTAACCCTAAATTATATTTGGGGGACTAAAGCTTTTTTTGTAACTGAATAATATACTGTACCTCCTGTATTCTTTTAAGGTCAGCATAGTTAATACGTTTAATTGGGTTAGACTGAGTGCAACTACAAAAAAATAATTATTTTACGAACATAGAATTTAGTCGCGTGGTCTATCGTTGTGAATCAAAAGTTGTCTAGTGGTCATGCGTGTTAAGTGGTTTTAAGGATCTGTACCACCCTATCCAACCTAAAAACTGAGTTTGATAGATTGCAATATGTACATGTACTTCAACTTTTATTTCCACTTGATTACTTGCAAATCGCTTTATTTAGATTTTTGTGTTATCGAAATCTTGACCTGGAACAGTTGCAGTTACGTTTTTGAAATTATGTTAGTTAGTTAATCCGATTTTCTTTCCCATTTAGCGAGCTGGTATAGTTTAAATTCATCCTCGATCTCATTTAAATGTATACATTATGAATTAGCTTGTGTTAATTATGAAGCAGATTGCATCCAACTACAGTAAAACCTGTTAAGACTGCATGTCCATCAAAAAAAAATGCAATGTTGGTCACTATACAAAGAATGCCTGAATAGAAATTAAAAAAAAACAAAAAAAAATACAGAATCAACATGTCCATGTGCATTACCTACAGTTTATTTATTGCCTTATTACACATTTGTTTTTTTAAAGAAAAACATTATCAAGTTTTCTTTGTTTTAAATGCTTTTTGTATCTTATAATTTTTAAGGTACATTGGCAATGTAAAAATTGCAAAAAAGACAACACACTCTGGTCACTGTAACAATAGACAGGTGGTCACTGGTCACTGTACAGGGAATTTTTATGAAGGAAATGCACACTAGAAAAAACAATACACTAAAAAGTGGTCAACAACCATTCAAAAACTTTTCCAGATTTCACTGTATACCATTTTTAAAGATTTTTGAAAGGAATAGTGCCAAAAACGTCTTATTTTTTGTAATAAAAATCGCGATAATCGATCGATTACTTCAACAACAACAAAAAACGATGCATGTAAATGTAAATGCAAGAAGCAATTCGAAGTTTAATACAATTTTTTTGCCTATATATTGTTTGGCGAATTTTAACATATGTTTAAATTTCAGTAATCTAAAGTGGGTGGTTATGTGGGTTCGTTTTTGCCAAAAAGCCCACGGCTGTAATTACTCCCATGTCACATGGTACGTGTCATGTGCAACATGACAGCCTATTGGTTTCGAAGGTTGAATACTAAATTCTGCAACAAATGTGTTTGATTGTGCTGTTGAGTTCCGCTTAAGTTTTGGTTCAAACGGTCGCGCCTGCTGGATGGTTTCATGATTTCCCCAGGGTGGTTATCCAGGCCGTTAGCGCAGATTTAAAAAAAAAGTTATGGTAAAAGCTCAGTTTTGTGACAGTTATGTGGTTGCAGAGGTAACATTCTCATGTTTAATTGCATAAAACAATTCGTCTTCAGAAGAGAAAGACTGGATGAATTCCAACATGACAGCATGAATGTAATTATTTCTGCGCGGATTAATGCGTTGAACAGTGGATGCGTTTCCATTTATTTGTTGCCGTTTGGGATTAATCATGTTTAGGTCTTGTCGTAAACGCCGGAAGGATAAGGTAGGAGAATGTTTCGTTTATAGTTGCAGTTAATAAATAGCGAGAAAACGGATTGCTTGGCTCTGATAACGTGATTTCATCCCTATCCTATTATGGGTTTTGTCACATATATCTCATCTTATAAGCTCCATCCTAACTTCTTGTTTTATCTTTTTATTTATTCTCTCCAGGTCAATCCTGTCAGTAAAGCATCCCAGGAAGGCTTGCAAGAAGGAGATATTATCGAAACTATTAATGGACAAAATACGTCCAAATTACGAAACAACGAAGCTCATCAGTTGATAAGAAATACCCTCGACCGACTCCGTCTTTCAATCAGAAGGTAAGATATTTAACTGGAAATACAATTTCTTTAACGTTTTTCTTGTCTTTTCACTCCGCAATCCCTTTTAGAATATTCGGCATGGTGGCTTTTTTCGATAAGTTTTGGAAACTACGTGAAAGCACGATTAAACGTTTGTCAAACTGATGCCAACTTTTGAGGCATTTTATTGCGCTAATATAATAGGGGTTTATACGAATGCTAAATTACTTACGAATCGTACTTTGATAGGTGATTGGTCAAAAAGTCACTTAAGTTCATCAATGTTTTTAAACCAATGGATGGATTCCCTTAATTGCACACGTAACTTTATCATTACCCAAGTACAATTCTTTCCATTTTCAAGTGGTTGGACGTGATAATTATAGTATAAACGAGATTTGTTGTGGACTTTGCCTAGTTTAGACCTGCTATATAAAGTACAACTCGTAAAGCATCTGTCTGAGTTCTGCTCTGAAACTTCGCAATTTACCAAGGCCACGTTGAACAGATGTTACGATAAATGTCAATGTGTGTGGTGTTACTGAGAAATCCTTGGTCACCAAATTATGACCTAATTATAGTGGGATGGTCGAGTTGAACTGTGAAATTAATTATCGCCATAAGGAAGTAAGCTTAGCAGAGCAAACTAAGCAGTTGTTTTGCGCTTGCAAATACAATGTTCGTGATATGATGGAACGCTATTTGCATACGTCTTTTTATATCAAGCCCTGTAAAAGCAAAGTAATTCAATAACTTAATGTTCGCATGTTTCTAAAACATCCATGTCATTCCTGGCAGAGAAGCCAGTGCTTATATTTGCGACTGCACCAGAAGCGTTTTGTATCCTTCAGTTTGCGGAAGCCAATTCTGTAACAACTTTACAACAGCAGCTTAAATTCATTCATTTCTGAATTGATTCAACAGCTATGAAGATGATTCACAGTTCTACATGCAATTTGGAGATACATTTTGAATTTGTACAAACCTGAAGTTAAACGATTGGTCTCATTGGACAATGTAGCGGCGGTTCATCGAAACTGCATTCTCAATTCAGTTCAATTCTGCATTCTTTTTTTTGTCTATCCTTTGATCGTATACTCATTAGTTTGTCGTAATCATCCGAATGAGTTAGTGTTTTTTTGAATTTGGCTGTATTTACATTACGAAAAATTCTTTTTTGCAAACTATACATCCGAGTTGTTTTAAATGGAAAAACTTAAACGAACATGGTAATAGAAAGATCGCTGTTAATTAAACACTGCCATAAGTAACATTTGTCTGCTTGATGTCATGCTTTCAACAATCTGCATTCCAAATATTAGGCTGATCCTGTGTTATGTGAACCCATTTTGCGTGTTTATTTGCTTACTATTCGCTAGAGTAATGTTTATGTTCCATCCTAATACATTTGCATTGGTGTTGACAAGCCATTTCTGGAGTTATCTGAAACTAGGTTTGATGAGAAGTCGAAAGATGGTTTGCTCTGCACCGAGATTTCAATTGCTCCTTGACGTCATTCAGCGTCAAATTAAATGCAGTCCTTTGACTTTTTATCTCTTACAATAAGACACTTAACGTATTGTGTAATGGTAGATGTTGCGCCGTATTCATGTTTGTTTGTAAAAATCGATTTTTAAAGTAGTTGCTTCAGGATGACAAGAGCAAGCTTTGCCTCGTATTATTCGCGAAACCTTTTAAGGTGTTATGTTGGGCAATTAGTGTTCAATTAACAATATAAGTGTTTGCAATTTCTTAATTGGTCACATTACAATCAAAATTGCGCAGTTCTTAATTGTTGGGCAACCCTTGAATATTCAACTTTGAAGCATTCTTCGTTGCTTTACATGCATGCAGGCAGTGATTCATGGAATGACTTTTTTGTTTCCCAGGAGCACAAAGAAATCCGATCCATCGACTTCCAAAATGTTCAGATCCAGCACAAGCATCGAAGTCAACAGTCCCACGAGTGAGTAAATAAATCATAATTGTATATCCGTTGTGCAGGTATACCTTTATTGATTTTCTTAAACACCATAGTCCAATTTGAGGCATGTGGCATTGAGGGAACTATGCCATTCCCGGGCATATCACATGACGCAATTAGTTAATGCTGCAAAGTTATTATTGTAAAAATTCATTCTGCGAGACTAATTCATTTGTCATCGTTATCACCCAGTTGCAATGGAGATTATTTTTATGCAACGCTATTGGATGCAGAATTCTCTAAAGAACTGCCAGCATGAAACGTTTGCGAATCCGAAAAATGGGATCGTTCGATATAACACGAGCCAAAAATTTCGCAAAAAAAACAAACAAAAAACAATCAAAAGCATTGCTGGTGTGTAACAAATCGACACCCTATAGCTGTTTTGAGAAATTTGCATTGTTGCGTGCAAGCACTTTTTCCAATAATTTGAACAAGGATCCTTAAAAGGATCATCCACTGACAACTTTGCATCTAAATTTAGACTAAACCAAATATACAGCAGTTATTTGTGAAAGGCTGGTATTGTTATGATAAATACGGCATCCTACTGTATTAGTTTGAGTTGGTTTTGCCAATTGCATGTTTAATATTTTAAGAACGTAAAATGTTATTAATAGTCTTAATGGACCATCTCTGACATTTCTCATGCACTGGCAAAATTTCTCGTATGATAACGTTATCCAAGACGCTTCGGTTAATTGATTCTTTATTAATTGCATATCCAACCAAAGCTAATTATAACGATACATGCACTTATAATGATATTGAAGCAAAAAAGTTCATCAACCCTAGTTCATGTCGAGTTAGCGAATGCTGGGAAAGTTATTAAAATTTGGAATAATTGGATCATTCCGATTAGATAACAGTTAAGTGACATGCAGTAATGCTATATATATAAGATCGTGGCATTGGATTATACAAGTTATCGATTTAGATGGTCTGGAATAATCACGGCTGCAACATTTTGTGATTATTGATGCATTCTTTTAAACACGAGCTTGTTTATGTCAGATATCGGATTCAGTTGTTGAATAAACAACTTGCCTGATAAGTTATTCGCTCGCATTCCCATCAAACCAGTTATTCAGGGATCCCCCAGGCCTGGAAAACCTGGAAAGCCTGCAATAGTCAGGGAACTTGAATATGACCTGGAAAAATCAGGGAAGAATTTTTTTAAAAAAAAAGTCAGGGAAATTCAATGCAGTCATGGTGATCCAAAATTAATACTTCAACAAGGTTAGCTCAGGGCTAGTTTTCCGAGTAGAAATTTGCAAAAAAAAATTCACATTTTAGGAGTAGGCCTACAAATTTGAAAAATTTTGCACTTTTTTTAATGTACAAATGTACACAATTTTCCACCTTTTCTGAGTATTAATTTTCAAAATTTCCCACGTTTTCTGTGTACGAATTTGCAAAATTTTCCACGTTTTCCGAGTACAAATTAACAAAATTGTCCACATTTCGCGTGTACAAATTTTCTGAGAACAAAATTGCAAAACTTCCACTTTTTCCGAACACAACTTTTTAATATTTTCCGAATACAAAATTTTCCCGTTTTAAAATTTTGTTCAAAATTGTCTTTAGTAAATTTAAAATTGTTTTCCAGTGTCAATTTTTCACGTTGTCATTGGTCTAGGAATTTCTTTTTAAAAAAACTGGAAAAGTCAGGGAAGTTGAAAATGAAAATTCTAATCTAAGGAAACCCTGTTATTACATCACTGTTAAAACAATAAATGATTCCAATATTGTGCCAAAAGTGGTCTTTAAGGTTTGTCACTGCATTATGCGTATATATACATGTTAACGTCTTTGTCCCAGATTGCTCGGACAAATACATAAACGTAGATATAGACGTTGCAAATCTGTATTGATTGACGAACTGTCGCTGGAGCATCCGGATTTTATGGATGTGACTCTTGTCAGCGATAGACAACAGAAACTACCGAACAAGAGAATGAAAATCGTCAATTTGTGTCCCAGTTATAGCAAATGGATGCAGTTTTAAAAGCCGCGATGGACCCGAACCATCTTTTTTGTTGTTATCTATCTGCTGGCATCTGTGGAGAATCAATTCCTCCTTCACGGCGTTGGGTTTCTTTGTCTAATATCAATTGTGTTCCTATACGTCGAGTCAAATAATGACCGCGCCACAAACCAAATTTAATCTCACAATGGCAATCGAAGGAATAAAAGCACGGGCGCACAATGGCGTCCGGAGCGCTGTAGAAATTGAGCTCCGATTTTCAAAAGAATGGGATTGACCCTTGGTGAGACAAAAGATAACAGTTGCCTGTCATCGCACGGAAGATAGGCCACTGTGTTGCATCACCCTGTCGTTTATCATATCAATTTGGTTGATGTTTCCTCCACACCCCGCTGTTGTTCTCTTCCCTTGTTTGCATGGTTGTTCCTCCCGTTCTCAAACCAATCCCCCGTCCATTTTTCATTGTCCATGTGCGCCGAAGCTTATCACAAATAATAACACCTGAAAAATGGCACCCGTTCATAGAAATGATAATATCACCTTCACATTCTCAAATAAGGAAAAAACTGAATAAGCGTGCAAGAAGGCAGGTGTTCTTCCTCTTTTTTTATCGACTGCAGTTGTCAACTTCATGGCTAGGTTGTTGCTTTGCAAGTGATAAACATTTTGAATTCCATGAAAAATCTATGTACTTAGCAGTACATTGTACCAGAGAGCCAGGGAGAAACTCTTGTAGTCGCCACTTTGCTTACTGTACCGTTGCTTATTACCTTCCGTTTTTCGGTTATCAACTCTGGAATTGACTTTTGGATTCCAAACTATGATCTTGATTCTTGACGATTCTTGACATTGCAATTTCGGGCTAATGCAAATACACTGTAGTTAGGTGTGCGTTTTTTTCAAATGTGCTCGTAAAGTACGAGACGTTCGTGGTATCAAGGTGTGGTCCAGAGGAAGTGATAAGCGTGCACCCAGCCGTTGAACGGCAATTTCGCAGGTGCTGTCATGCTTTGGAAAGCTAGATTCAGTGTGCCTCTTGCGGGGATGCGTCGTAGACGCCCCGATTTATGTGCCAGAAAACTGGATACGACTTGCACCAATCTTTAATTGTTTGATTGTCCGAAACAGTTGCACGTAACAATGCCTGCCGCCACCACCAACGTCATCCCTCCTTGGGTGATGCTGAGTTCCAACAAACTTCAAGTGTTCTTTATTAACCTTCTTCCCGTAGCCGAAACCCCGGGGGAATCCAAATCGGAGCCTGTTAACACGCCGCAATCGCCACACTCCACGACCATTATCTTGAATCCCATCAGGACTGGATATAAACACGGCAAGCAGAACTCGCAAGAAGTAGTTGTTGACGGTAAGAACTGTTTTTTTTTTTCTGATACTGCATTGTATAAACTGTCGGTCATGGATCAGGGGTTGCTGGGAAACGTTATTGATTAGACCTGAGAACTGTTTGAAAATGCTCATTCTGACTGAGCCAGAATTGATTGGTTGTAGGAATTAATGGGAACATCCGAATGAAATATGGGCTTTGTTTGTATAAAGCTATTTTGTGCGGTTTTTGGGGGTTTCTTTGGTGGCCAAAAACTGAAAGCAATGAAACGCCTCACTTGCCCCGCATTGACAATCCAAGAAATGTTGGAATTCGTACTCTTTTATTTCAATTTCTGTCCATGTGCTGGCGTGTTTTGCCGCGTTTTATGGAGAATTCATGCATCATGTACTCGAATGTGCATTCATTGTGCGCTTTTTTTTGCAAACCCTGCAATAATTCACATAACAGTTGGCGCTTTGGTATAAAAATTACGCAATACAGAGAGACAGTTGTTTGTCTTGAAGCATAGTCTGACGAGACATTATAAATGGCATCATCAAGACTAGATGCGTCAGGAGGAGACGCATATGTAAAACGAATTATCTCTGTAATGGAGACTAACCACGTGACGTTTGCTTTGAAACTAAGCATACCCGTGACATTTAATATTTGTTGGCTGTCTGTGCAGATCTTGCCGATTTTGAGTTCCAGTATAGATGAGTTCCGGTTGGCACTAATGATCGTACTGTATTGCGCAAAGCGCGCAAGTTGGCTTACGCAGCCTTATGCCGGAAGTGCAGTGTCCATCGAGGATTTCGTTTAGAAGAATCTGTAAGCTGTTGGGTGCCATGCCGTACTTGGACAGAATTTTTATTTAAAGGTTGTTCGTTTACTTCAGCATCCCATTGGCCGTAGCTTGCTAAATCCTTGCCGTTTCTCAGATAACTTTATAGTGTAGGCTACTGCACAATCGGTTGTGGTTATAATTTAGTGAAACGACCTAAAAAGTCGTTAATCACGATTTAATGGGGAATTAGCTTCTATATTGTACAATCAAAATGCTTTTTCTCGGCTTTTTCAAGGCTGCCGACGGAAATAGGCGAGAACGTACTTTGGTTAACTCTTTTGCGCAGTTATTGATTAAATCTCTCGAAGCATTTTCCAAGAAGTAACGGCGTTTGAGTCCCAAGTTGAGGAAACCGACGGAAAAATAATAATTAGTCTTCGAACCATTACAATATTAGGTAGGAAACGCTGGGAATTAATTAAAATAACGTTAAAGTTAATTAAAACTTTCTTGCCTCGGGGTTAGCTCATTACTGCAGTGCCCAGAAAACCAGAATTAATGATTAGAAACCCTGAAAGTTGAGAGGAAATTAACCGAAGAGCCATTGAATTTAAAGAGGACATAATACGTGTTAAATCCTATTGATTTTTGAGCTTGTTGAATATGAAAATTATGGCCTACTCTACTTTAATGAGAATTTAACATTGTGCTGTAGGCGTGCAAAGTCACATCGAAATATCAATGAAAATGAAAATTGCATAATGAAATATATTTAAGATTGTAATTTTTTTAGTTTGGTTGAATGTCTGATGAGGACATGTCTTTCAACAAGGGAGAGAGAGAGACGGAAAGTTTCGAGGAGCAAGCCTTATGCATTAGCAATAACTGTTTCGTTATTTCTTATAAATGTCACTTATAATGTCACAAAACGTTATTCAAGTTTTCGTATGTAATTTCAGTGTCAATTTTAAAATTATAAGGAACGCCTCAAGTGGGACACCGTCGTTACTTAAATCTGCCATGACAGGGTGGCCACAGGTCAGGGAAGTCAGGGAAAAATTAGGGGAAAGAAAGTGGTCATGGAAGTCGTGGAAATGTCTGGGAAATTTGTGAGTGGTCAGTGAAATTTTCCCAAATAAAAGCAAAATGCTATCCCTGAACTCAGTCTGCTAGCAGTTCCATCCCCAATCCTCTTTAGCTAGACTTGTAGTAACACAATCCAGTGTTTTGCCAAGCTTCTCATTGCAGTTGTTGTTTTATTTTTCATTATGACTAACAAATTGATATGCATTAACGAGTAAGTTTTGGTCAGGAAAGTTTGGATTTTAGTCAGGGAAATTTAAAAATGAAATTTTGTGGCCACCCTGTCATGACAGCAAATGATTAAAATACCATTTTCAACGTAAGGAATTGCTAGATAGATTGGGATACTAGCCGTGTAGACTTTATTTTTATTTCCGAACAAGTTCTGCGCAAAAATATTGATTTTGGTATCTATTTCTGATCTCGCACTATCAGTAATTAGGAAATGAAAGTTTCCCAACGCAGTCTAAAATGTAGGTGAAATTTAATGAAAAAATCCACCCCTCTTCTTTATTCGTGATGTTATCTTGAATGCTTTCGGAAAGGATGCGAGCTGCAATTGTATAGTTTCTCATTCGCATTTCTAATGACAACCTAGTTTAATTTATCTGTTTTATTCTGTTCAGGAGAGCCAAATGGCACTGCACATCCAGCCTCCGGAAAGGACGATGCGTCAGGCACCCCCGCCCGCCAAGGTAATAATGGAAATCCTTGATTAGTCTCATTTGCTTAACGCCAGTGCGGTTTTTTTGATCCAATTTGCTCATTAATAGGGTGTTGGTGGTAGGTGTGTATGGGAGTGTGTTGCGTTCGAATCAGTACCATATTGTGTTTATTAATTGCATTATTTCGCATTTTGGGCGATATTTAGGATTTACCCTTTTGTGAGTTTCCTGATGGTGCTTAACCACAGGAAATTGTGGAGTGATTTTACGCAGGCCTTCCTCGATCATTCGGGTGCCTCGCCCATTTTCATGTCCAATTGTCTATTCCAACATTACTTTTTTTTGTTCTTCCCAACCCCCCTTACAAGAGCGTCTGGTCAGAAAATGCTACGGCGCTCTCTTTAGCTGCATGATCATGCCGCCAGAAGATGCTAAGCGCGGATCGATACTGCCATTACAGATCGTCCATTGTCTGTCAAGTCTTTGATGGACTGGAATATGCAACCTCGATGGCCAGCATATTCGACTACGTTAATTGCTGCGCGTTTGTCTACATGTAATGAGTCTCGGAAAATCAATTATAATTTGTAAAATAACGCTGTTTGTGCAGCCGATAAAAGTGGGGGGAAAGCATAAATCATGCTGCCAAGTGGCGGTTGAGCGGATGAAATTTCCGAAAATCGCTGCGAAATTCTAGACTTGACAGATTAGACCTCGTAATTAATCTGCATTTTATCTAGTAATTAGGATAGGGCAAATGCGCTAGATTGGGTTTGGGGTTATGATCGAGCATATTTTCAGAATTGCATACGGGAATATACGGTATCTGCCAATTTAATCGACCCCCAAATTATTTTTTTCTTCAAGTTTTTTTGCTGCATTGCTATTTTCTCTTTTTGTTTTCTTCATCATATTCTTCATTGATTGAGTTGTTAAGATGAAGCATCAGGACCAGTCATTGCCCCGCTAAATTCTCTCAGCCTAATTTTAATTAGAAAGACACGCCAGAGCATTTCGCTGTAATGAATATTATGACAAGTTTTGCGCGGGACAAATGTGCCAGAATAATCCCTTCTTAATTTGGCCGACTTTTTAATATTGGGTTATAGGTTATGATGTCTGCTTCAACGCCGACCTATTTCCCATCTCGTGGCGCCACGTGTGGCGTGGAAAATAGAACCCTTGCATATATTTTATTGGAACGTTCATTAAGAAATGTTATTTGATCAAATGACAGTCTTTATTCCTCCTACAATACATTGTAGTAATTTCAGCTTGCAAGATTTAAAAAACTTGAGTTCATGAACCTTTTGTAGAAGCGTCTTAATGGCAAAGTTGTGTTTGGATGCTTGTGATTTCCACAAAGAATTTAGACATAACACGAATGTATCACGTGTCTGAACTGATCCTAATAGTTGAGCCAAGACGCAGCAAATGATCACTTTACTATCAAGGTAATTCTCAGCTGCTGCGGTCTGCTGGAGAATGTAGAACGATCTTGATTCATGCATACAACTTTTTATCAAATTTCTCAAGTCGTCCCAAATCGATTGACTTCTTAGAATTTTATCATAAAATTGACGGTTCCATTTTTTATGTTGAGATAGGGCACGGAAAGAGGTTCGTGGCCGTAGGTTCTCTGTTGATCAGAGATAATCAAATGAACGAATTAAAATGGCACAGTTTCGTCCCATGATTGAGAACAATTCAGTAATAATTGTAAGACCAAGGTGTGTACACAGTTCATTCCTTTTTGGTAAACATACTATGATATCAACAACTTCCCCTTTCATATCGGCCCATATGACAGAAATGGTTTTTTTTTAAATTGGTTGGAAGTGATGGGAAATTCAGGAAGACTGGTGTAGTGATAACACACATCATTATAAAAGTTCTTGAACGCACATCAGAGTGGCCACAGGTCAGGGAAGTCAGGAGAAAAAAAAGTGGTCATGGAAATGTCAGGGAAATTTTCCCAAATAAAAGCAAAATGCTATTCATATACTCAGTCTGCTAGCAGCATGCATCTCCAATCCTCTTCAGATAGACATGTAACAAAATCTAGTGTTTTGCAAAGCTTCTAATTGCAATTGTTATTTTATTTTTCATTATGACAAAAAAATTGATATGCATCAACGAGTAAGTTTTATTCGGGGAATTTTGGATTTAAGTCAGGGAAATTGAAAATGAAAATTGTGTGTCCACCCTGGCATTTGCTTGCAATACATGTAGAATAATATAACTTTTATTTTGAGATTAATTCACCTGCCATGCACAGGAAAGGTATTTCACATCACTTAACTATAGAATTATAGGTAACTCCTGCCGCCTGCACAAAAAGTTTACTTTTTTGGAATATTATAGTTACGTTAGTTTCGAATTTCTAACCCACATTTTAAAACACAGCTACTGAAAGAGATTTGTTTATTATTCAGTGTAGTGCACCCAAAAAAGTTGTTTTTAACCGTGTGGTGGCAACACTGTATTTAT
>JAQGBX010003337.1:0-17594 GCA_034698745.1 Megaphyllum sjaelandicum
AAATAATACGAAGCGTAGCGCTATAGTTGCCAGATATGACCGTAAGGTGCCAGGTCGAGCGCTGGCGGTTGCGAATAGCGCCACCATCCATCGTTTTTCGTTTGTCCGATGCACCATTTATGATATACATGTACGTTCTGAAAGCACCATTGATATGGTGAAACCACTACAGTGAAGCTGAATTAACCGAATTAAGCAACTGACTGCATTTAATTTATATTGCTTTCGGAAAATTGAGTATTTGGCTTTTTAGCCATTTCCAGATGGATTTTCATTTAGCCGTTTTTAACTGCATCTCAAAATGAGTAATGTTGAGCTGTGTCCTTTTTGAAGCGGAGGAATATGTTGCGATCCTCTTCACGTTAATTGCGTCGGGAATAAAAATGAACGTTGTGCAAATCTAGTTTGTATCGTACAGAAATAGAAATGTCACATGGGATTATTCCGTTTTCCATAAAATTCCGATTTCCACTTTAATTGAAAACGAAAGCAAATATACACTGCATTCGTTTCGATGTTATAATGTTTATCAGCGTATTTGTCCCGCAAACCCCTGGCAAAGCGTATGGCTTCCATCCAGACGTGCACTCGAGCGCCCAACGATGGCTGCCTTTCAGGGGTAGCTCATAAAATACAGCTATAGCGATATATTTTCCGAATTTTGTTCTAAAATTATTTTCAAATTATATACTTTATCAGCGTAGTAATAATGCGAAATGAAAAGCGAAATTAAGGCATGCGTAATTTCACGTACATCAAGATGGCGGACCATGTCATTATACATGTCCGAGGAATTTCTTTAGAGAACCTCTCGCAAACTTGCAGTTTTGGCATTCGGTCCCGGGGAACATTTGCGCAGCGTGCATCGTAATGACGTCAAACAGCATTTCTTAGTAACGAATTGCTAGCTCTGGCGGTATGCTGCGTTTCTTCATAAATTCTGCAATACCGCGGGGAGCGAGAAGAGGGCGCTGCGATGCTGCAATTTTGGTTTTCTGTTTTTCCACCCACACCGACTTGCATAGCCATTTGAAGAAGTTGCGGGAGAAGCAGATGGCAAGAATTTATTAAACCCACATGCACGTGTCTCATCAAGTTCATTGACAGACAGCCGCTCTTTGCATATTCAAGGCTATGGATGCGCTGACATTCGGCTTCCGGCACAAACTACTGTCAGGACACGTTTAAAGCACTGTTAATCAACAATAAGAATTTATGAACACGCATTAGTGCCAGTTCACATATTGCAGATATGAGAGTAAACAGTTTAAATTGGACGTTAAGTGTTGCTTTTATTAGCTCTAATAGCGGCCAATTTCATGAAATGGAGGCAGCGAACCTCTCGTTTAGGATTGGCCCACCAGCCATCAGCTCTTGATTTTAAAGTGCGTGCGTGGACATTGGTTGTAAACGCATGATTTGTATAGGCGGTTCATGTTAGCTTTACAACGGAACATGGGAAAGGACTTCGGAAGCATGCACTGCGGAAAGGATGATAAGCCATGACGGCACTAAATTTGAAACACTCCTATATACGGATCAAGTCTTTTTTAAAAACGCAGAATTCGATGGTTATATATATTTTTGTGATTGATTGGAAACAGGCTGTAATGGTTGCGAGTTTATATTTAACGTGAATGGCAGCGAAAATTGTAATTATCCATTGGTTAAATACATGTATTTTAAATAATTTTTGAATAAATGTACAGTAATTTTATTTAAAAATACATGTATTCCTCATATTTGACCAACAATACATATCTCTCGTCTTGCATTCGGAAGACCCATGTTCGATGGGTCGACGGCCATTCTTGATTGTGGTTTTTCATGGTTTCCCACAATTCTTCCAGGCAAATGCTGAGCTAGTTCCTATAGTAAATCGGCCATGACCGTCTTCCCATCCCATCCTCCTCCATAAAGTCCCAAATACAGGAAATTACCTAAATTGTGATGTTGAGGTCCATCATGACCAGGCTAATTAGTCTGACTTAATCTGTATCATAGTCCCCCCCTGCCAAATGGTACCATGTACTGATTGCAGGGTAAAGCATATTGGATAGAATTGAAATGAATTGAATATATACAATGCTTTTTCACGGTTAAGGGACTATCAAAATCTGGTCATGTCATAAAATCACGTTTTAAAATTGCACGCTTAATTGCTGCGCATTACGGTATACAGTAATGTATAAGTAAATTGTTCGGATTACGAATCGTATTGAGTATTTCAAAAGTATTTGTTTATTTGAGTAATAAAATATCAACCGCACTTGGCTCGCACACAATGCAGCGCAAAATGCGTGCCCGTGAACACAACTTATAAGGTGATGGAGAAAATGCATTTATACTGGGTATTCATAAATTATCCAACCCATAAATGTTCCGCGCTATTCTCGGTTCCGGGTGACTCAGTTTCGCAAATGTTTAGTATTTTTATGCCGATGTGTGAGATTACTGCAAAAAACGTAATCTCGCGAAACAGCTTCAAAAAAAAAAAAATGGACGAATTTCTTAACCCTTACGATCATAGTCCCTTATTTTTATTTTGAATTGTCCCTGACGCGTGCCAATAGTGTACATGCATGTACCCAAGCCTGACTTCCGGTATTTAGTTGGTTGCTAACACGCCATGAGCCCTTAATGCTATACAGGATAGCACGATTGAATTTTACGCTATAGCGTTCGTGACGCATTCGGTATAAGAATCGACCAAATAGACCCTCATCAAAGTCGATATGTTTTTTTATGCCGATAAATAGAATTTAATCAAAGGTAAAGATAGCATGTTTGATCACCACTTTTCCGAAATTGCCTGTTTGCCGGGGTCTTGTCTCGTAAATAAACCAGCGCAACTATAACGTTCAGATTAATTGCTCCAGTGGAATTCCATCGATGAAGCGTTCCGACTTATCGAAACGGCGTTCCAGTAGTTGGTCAACTGGCCGGTTGCCAAGCTCTTTGAGAGGGAATGAAGGCGAATCGAGCAGAAAAGAGAAGAAAAATAAGCGATCATCGTGTATTATAAGAGTTGTGAGTGTAGCGAATTTGGAACGGAGTTGGAAGGAAAACTGCTCCGAAATCCAATTGACATGGACACGCGCGTGAAGCGAGGACGCGCTGACCCCGCAATTGCCACCGCTCCAAATTCAATTTGCTGCTTCGGAAATGGATTCGTTTCGGTCAGTTTGGTGGTCAAACAAATCATTGAGATGGAACCGAAACCCGCGCCACTATATAAGGGTTGGAATGGAAATTGAATGTTGTAAACAGAGTGAACTCCATGGCCGTGCATGGCGCTGATCTTGCTGACATTTCACGCCGAGCTATAGCTGTAGCCTGCAATTGGGTTCTGGTATTTGTTATCGTCGATAAAAGATGCCAAATATGCTGCTGAACAGGCAGATGAATGGAAATGGATTCGTACATACTCGTGCAAAAACGACATTGAAGGTTTTTAAATTGTCATTTTGAAATCAACTGCATGGAAGTCATTCTGGAAGTTGTTACTCCCCCGACTTTGCGATGTCGTCGCATGCTGTGCACCTCTGTACTGTATACAGTATATATATGTACTCTCAGGGAGGCCACAGGTCAGGGAAGTCAGGGGGAAAAAAGTGGTCATGGAAGGCAGGGAAATTTTCCCAAATGAAAGTAAAATGCTATCCATGCACTCATTCTGCTAGCAACTCCATCCCTAATCCTCTTCAGCTAGACTCGTAACAAAATTTAGTGTTTTGCCAAGCTTCTCATTGCAATTGTTATTTTATTTTTCGGTATGGCAAAAAAATTGATACGCATTAACGAGTAAGTTTTGGATTGTAGTCAGAGAAAAGTCAGGGAAATTGAAAACGAAAATTTTATGGCTATTTCCTGGACTGTATTATTATAGGTTACGAGTTGCAGTTGATGTACATGTACGTCTATGTATATTGACTCAGTGACAATTTACTATCCCGTTTGTGTATGCCAGCATGCACGACCATGCTGCGTGCAATGCGGAGCTTGTCCTGCATGCATGCGAAAATAATTTTTTGAATTCCACGCGATCCTTGTTTGCATTGGCCACTGTTTTTGTCTCTGGATTTTAGAATTGGCAACCACGCATGGCGGAGTTATCATTTAAATCTCATCATTTCGCTGCGTGTCCTTCAGTTTTTACCTCGTTCGGGATTTGTTGAATATGCGCTTGGACGATGCATAAAAGTTGCTCGGTGTTGGTTCCTGATTACGTAGTAGGGACTTAAATTTTCAGGCCAATTGCAGTTTTGGAAACCGCTGCGAGCATCGGGATCCATTCCAACATTTTTTTTTTTTTAAAACACAAAGTAAAAAAACGCAATCTTCAGCATCCGATTTATGCAGCATGATGGTCCTAATATCCATATCAAAGAGTCTCATTTATTTTCCAACTCATAAACTTGCGCTTACGTTTTCCCCAGATAACTCGAAAACCCGCTGCGGGCGCATATACGCCTAACTGCTTCTGGTTTTTTATTTCTTTCCCGAGGAAGGAGATGGCCCTCGTGACCTCGCCAGGGTCGATCTAGATGGTCGACGCAAGCTCACTGCCCCGATTATTTTTTTTTTCTCTCCTCCGAAGTTGCGGAATGAAGCGTAGTTTTCTGCATTCGCTCGACTTTCCATGGACGAGGTTCTCGTTGCTCGGCAGTGCCGTAAATCCGGCGTTATTTTCTCCAGGGTTGCGGAAGGTCGACATAGATGGATGGAATCGGCTGGTGTTGATTGATTGCTCGGCAGGTGGGCTCCACGCAGAGCATAAACACGAACCATTAACCTACACACGGACGGGGTTGCGTTGCACGGAATTTCGGACGGCGTGGTAATCGATACCCGAGGGGAACCGAACCCATTACTGCACTGGGAAGGCCTTGCAACGCGAAGTGCATCGAGGATTCGCAGGTGGGCCGTTCCGTGAGATGCGATAAATTAGGCCAACTTCCATTATTTATTGAACGACCTCTTGATTCGTAACCATGGGGTGAAGAGGTGGGTGCCATGCTTGGCACGGTGTTGTTACTATACGGTGTGCGGTGCAAACTATGCTGTTTCCAAAGTTAACTAGCATGCCCGTTACGTCATCGATCCATGGAAGGTGGGCTCGATACTTTCTGACTGTTATGATGGAATTTATGCACGATTACCCGTCTTGGGATCGAGCTTATGCAAGAAGTTGAGGAATCGATGATGTACATGTAGACACAATGTCATTTAGCGGGCATCAGCAATTATTGTCCAGTGCAGAAGCCCTGACTTTAGAATTTGCACCTCTTCGGACACTCGGATGTTGCTGAGAAATCGGTTAATTACGTTGCGTCATCGCCTGCAGAGAACTTGCGGGAACGATTTTTAAGATTGACTACGGCAACTGCAAATGCTGGAGGCATCGTCAGCTGCTTGGAATGCTATCGAGTTTCAAGATGGCCCCTGTTCTTGTCAACGAGGCTTTTGTGGTTTTCAGTTTTTCAACAGGGCATATGCCTTGCCAATTTAGCGCTCGGGTGAAGCATATACTTATGAAGGCTGATGGCATTAACTTTTTTTCTTCTAGGAAAACATTGTACGGAGCTGGTTTTTTTATGACAATTATAACCACGTAATAAAACGTTTTCAACACGTTCATTCGAGGAGTGTGTATATGTACAGGTTCTACGAGCTATATAGCTAACAATTTATGGTGTCGTCACCCTTCTATTCCCATTTGAGGTGTCTCGCTTTTTGTTGTTGCTGAACTGTCTGCATGTTCATGTACACAAGCTGGAAAGTTTTCATATATTCTGAAGAACCCTGGCAATTCCTAGCAATGATGAAAAACCTCTATATACATGTACAATATATGGGAATAACTACAGTAAATGTAAATATAACATTTCCTGCAGTAACCACACTCTGAAAAAGGGTATACCGTACCATATAGTACCTTAGGTGCAATTGCTTGCTACACTGGTGGCACCTTTCTGGGGCTATATATGCAAGGAAGCCCGTGTTGCCCCCTGCGCCCTTAAACCACTATCACCAACCAGCAAACCACCTATATGTATATGCAAGGCATCTTTCCAAAGGTGCTATACTACCCTGGACTACATAAGCCATTACCTAACGAAGGCATGCTGCTACGGGCAATGTTACTAGCCCTGGCAAATGAAATGTATCAATTGAGATACTCCAGTAATACCAAGAATGCCACTTAAAGATTGAGACGCGTGACATCGAAATCCAGCTCGGATTCACTTGATACTGGAGGATAACACGTTTCGTGCCACATTCATGCGCGTGTCACCTGATGATGGCTCGAAGTAGATTAATAGCAATTCAGAGTATTAAAATGGTGCGTGACATCGAGGAAAACGTGCGGGAATTTGTATCGCAATCGTTTTTCGAAGTCTCATTCTAGCATCGTGCATGCTATACCGTAGCTCTATTTCGAAAGATTTCCATCTTAGTCTTATCTCGGCAGCTGGCTAGTATATTTCACGAGTCATTTGTCAATATGCACTGCAGCTCAGATTGGTACGTTGAAAGGGAAAGGTAAACCTCTGTTCGTAATTAAAATTGCCCTGGTGTTTCGAAGGCATGCACGCTGCAGCTGCCTCCGTGATCTTGCAGGGTGTCGAAGACGCGTGATAACGAGTCCGTCTGGCTTTCGTCGATGCGAGCTTGAAGACTTATAGCGCATGTAAGCTCGATGCATCCGATAATTTTAATTGAACCACGGTTGCATCTTGTAAAGTAAATAAGATGGCCGAGTCACGTGCAACGTGTTAAGCGCGCCTAATTAGCGCTGGGACATAACTGCTTGGCGGCGATTGTTTGAAAGACGCGTGTCCGCAGTTAATGACGTGCCAATGAGTCGCTGGCCCGCATGAGTCGATCTTGATCAACTCTTCCTGATCGCTGCAGTGGAAAATTGTTTTAGATGCACTTCTCGTGCATGCATTAAAGAAGACCTATACATAGCCTACATGTACGGTGAATGCAAAATTCTCCGAACTAAATTTTGCTTTTTCACGATCGTTTGAATTCACTCCTAAATGAGGCTTCTAAGTTCGGTATCGTTTAAATTGCATCATGACGACTTTTATCTCCTCTCGGAATTATTTTTTTTCTCATTTCTTGACCTTTTTAATTGGCTAGGTTTACTGGCTTTTGGCGAAGCTGCCTACTGCGAGAATTGCAGCGCTTCATAATTTGAACTTGTCAAACATAATTCAAAGTATACTAGTGGCATATAGAAACTACATCTCGTATAACACTTCGTATAGTACGTAAGAGTGTCTGGCAGATGGTTTCAATTAAGCACGTATACGCCAACTCCTGATTGCCCGGAAGATTAGAAATTGAAGTTCAAGAAGTGTGCAAAAAATATCAGAAACTAATGTATTACTCGTAACCCATGCACATAAGAAATGCATTTGGTAGCCTATACTGTGTTTTGAAATGAATTTCACAATTTCAAGAACATTTTAAATTGTTATTATTTTTTTTTTGCATTTTGTAATGTATATAGCCAAGCCAACATGTATTTTGGAAAACATTAAATTTTTTTGAAAAATACATTCCACAATTTGAAATGAAGTAATTGCTTTCTACTACGGGAATATACGGTATGTCTTTGCATATGTGAGCTACAGTATATAGCCTCATAGTTGACCATGCTGACATTTAATACGTGGTTTAAATGTCTCCCAGTTGTCATGTTGCTGACAACGGCCCCACTTTTATTGTCCGTTGTTATAAAACACATGGCAGGTCGTTCATAAATATCATCTTCCTACACCATAAACTATAGATATCGAGTTAGCCGGCCATGTGCGGCCATTCATAGCTTCTCTGGGAAGGAATAGGTGGAAAACGATATTGAAATATGCAGCTATAGCCAGTCCTGCACGTATAGAATGTAAATGTTTCGACCGAGGTTTGCCGGGTGCATTGCATGCGCGGCCATTGATCACCGCTCGTTTCCGTGTCCGATCCATCGTCCTGACAGAAATAAGGAATATGAGATTTTAAGACGTGACAAGTTGGAAAATTGTTGTTTGCTCGATTCATAATGCGGTGAAAAATTGGCGTAATTTAGCCACTGTCACGCGAAGGGATGAGGGATTGCCACTGTTGCGATGGCAGCAGTTCGACGACCATCCGCACTCACTGTGCTCCAGTATGCAATCTAGATGGCGCTTGAAAAAGACACCAACCAACCACCAACGTCATCCGATAGTCGATGATGAGGGAGAAACGTATAACACGCACGCATGCATGCTGCGTATGCTAATTTTTACTTTATACTGCGTGTTGTGTTCTGCCAAAGTTTTTGAACGCCTTTATTGCCGGTATCTTGACTAGGGTTTGGTCCGAGCGCGCGGGAGGAATGATCAGTTTTAGAATTTGATTTTGGAGGAGTTGTACCCCCCACGGTGAATATTGAGCGAGGGATGTTTTTGTTATGCTAGATATTCTCTTAAGGGGCCGTTCAAAAAGGACGTCCTCTTGTAGGGTGAAGATGGGATAGGCTGAGTCAGGGACACAATATGAACATGGGGAGGAAGGGATAAAAAAAATTGGAAATTGAGCGCAATATCGCGTATAGGTGGGGTATAAATTGCGAAAGTCAATAAACAGGGTACCCAAAGTCCATGGAAATTCAACCTGGAAAAGTCAGAGTATACTTAAAAACTCAGGGTCCATTCGCTAACTTTCAAATTTTCCCAATACAAATTTGCAAAATGTTAATTTTTCTCGAGCATACAAATTTCTACCTTTTCCCAATCATGCATCTTTACAAATTGTTTCACGTTTTCCCCAGGACAAATTTGCAACATTTTTCACGTTTTCCCAAGTATACGAATCTTCAACATTTTCAATTGTTTTCGAGTATATATAGATTCGTAAATTTTCCAACAGTTTCCGAGGCGAGATTTGCAAAATTTACAACAGATTCTGAGAACAATTTGGCAAAATTCTCAACTTTTTCACATGCAGTGGAAAATGTACGTTTTCCGAGTATAGCTACACTGTACTGTACAAAGTTGCAAAACTTTCAAAATTTTCCGAACTCAATTTTTTTTTAAAGTTTCGGACGTCCGAATGGGGGATTAAGGGACACCATGCGGACGGGGTAGGGGGTAGTCCGATTTTTGGAAAATTTTGCGGACATCCTTTTTGAATGATCCCTAAGGATATTGGAGTTCGCGATACATGTGATGTACTGTAGTTGAATTGCAATGCAGTATACATGTAATCCGAAGATATATAATTTCGTTTTGTTAGTTAACACGCGTCCCGCGCGTAGATGCATGCGCTTTTTTCCACTGGATAAAAAGCGTCAAAAGCCAAAGAAATGGCGCCCTCGGCGAGCGATGGCCCCTGCTGCTAAAATAGCCATTGTAATCAGATACGCGATGGTGTGTGGTGTTGGTAAAAAGCATTTGAAATTGAAAACCATTGTCGCCCTCGCTGGATTTGCTCGGTCATTCAGTTCTCAAAGTGGCCGGAATGGCGTTGTCTTTGCGCGTGGATTTTGCGCCGCCACGTGATGGTTTTTCGTCGTGTTCCGATAGCATCGATGACCACTGAACAAAGAATGGACAATGCGTCGTGGATGTCACAATGTGTCCAGGCTCACGGTCCAGCGAGTGTCACTGGTCAGTGCGTCCGGAAACAACGGCCGCGATGGAGCCTCATAATAGACACGCTCGCTGCTCCGTTCCAGATGCTCGTAAATCGGGCTGACCAATGGCTGCGTGTCCTCCCACTTCTAGTACATCTCCAGTCCGGCGGATGTTATTTAGGCTTGTTTCGGTACTAAGTGCGAGGTGCGAGTCAAAAAGGTTCGGTTGTGTCATGACCCAACTTCTGGTTCGTTATCGATTGCTGCGTGCATGGCATGCAGGCACGTGTGCCTCTAGTTCTTCTACTTTCTTGCTGCTTCACTGGATCTTAATGAGAAAACGTGAGAGGTTGTGAAGGTTGTCGTAAAAAAAGCAACTTAGGATTTAAGTACAAACTAGGTATAGGGACTCAATTATGGGGACTGTTGATCAAAGTACGTGCCAACCTATAGTTTGCCAACTAAAGTCGATGGTGGGTTCTGCCCCATCTTTTTTGGCAGACGTAAATGTATTAACTCGTTTTGCTATACCTTCGACGTGATGTTGTTTTCTACTTCAAGCTGCAGCTGTCTGCTGAGCTTAGTGTCAGAAATGCCAGCTTAGCAACTTTTATCAAAATTTAATAAAGGGCATTTATGTTGATGGTCCGATAATCCCAATACCTTTGTTATTTTTAAGAAAGTGCACTTTGAGCCCGTGGCATTGAAGGATACAAACCTGTTTTTTTTTTTTTAATTTTTTTAGTTTAAAAATATCAGTAATTGAATAGTTCGGGCTGGTTGAACAGGGTGGCCACAGGTCAGGGAAAAGTCAGGGACATTTGTGAGTGCTCAGGGAATTTTTTTCCAAATAAAAGCAAAATGCTATCCATGCAATCAGTCTGTTAGCACCACCATCCCCAATCCTCTTCAGCTAGAATTGTAAGAAAATCTAGTGTTTTGCCAAACTTCTCATTGCAATTATTTTATTTTTCATTATGGCAAAAAAATTGATATGCATTAACGAGTAAGTTTTGGTCAGGAAATTTTGGATTTTAGTCAGGGAAAAGTCAGGGAAATTAAAAATGTAAATTTTGTGGCCACCCTGGTTGAATTATTTCTAAAAACCGTATATATCACCGTGAAGTGATGCTTGCAATATAATTTGAATTTTTATCGACATTATGTTATTTCATTATATGATCATATATGAGAAAATTATTAGGAAAACGTCATAACTATTCTGTAATGTCGTAGAAAATCTTGACACGTATAGAAACGACGATTTAATTTTTTTTTATTGCAGTATATAGCGTGTGATTTTGACGACCATGGGTGCGTATATAGCGTGCTAAGACTGTTCATCACTTTTATCAAGTTTCCTGAAGTTGAACATCGTATAGCTTTTCCAAACTGCGATTCTGGTTCTTTTTCATCCACCCATGCACTGCTCTTTTAATTGCCATCGTTTGTCATTTTCCACGCTCGGACAGGTCGTTCCCCGGGTCGTTCGCCATCATTAGTCGTCGTCACTGTCATGGCGCTGATCAACTCCATCATTTCATTAAGATGAATCGGATTGAAATAAGAAGTGATGGAGTGAGTGCTGACCGCAGCCTATAGTTTCACCGTGGAATCCTGGTCGATCCCTTTGAGGACCGACAAATAATGAGGACTTAATGATCTGGAACTATCGATCGTTCTAGCGTTGATCGATCACAATTCACCCCGCAGCACTCGACATCTTTATATTCTGGTTCACCCGTAATTGTTTACCAAAAAAGTAATTGAAAAATACACGTGTTGCGATGCTGGATGGCTGTCGAATTTTTGCCAGTGGCGCCATCCGGCTGCAATGACCGGCTCTTCTCATACCTTATACATGTTGCTCTTGTTTATAAAGTAAACAAAAAATCACTATATGGCAATTAAAACTGGCCCCTTTTAATTTATGAAACATGCTCTTGTATATTTCTGGAAAACCTCAATATGCTAACTGCGTCGAGTCTTGCACGTTAATTTGACTGGATTCAATTGGAATTGCTGTAGCCTACTGCAGTACTATAATCTTATTTTGTTTTGGTTATAACCTGTCAACCTTAACATTTCTGAACCCTATATATCTACATGCACTGTGTAGTGTGTAATCAATGTTCAAATGAAGAATTTTAGATGTTTTGAAATTTTTAACTCATTTGGCAAGACCCATTGAAGGACGTCGTGTTCCAATCTACTAATTTTTACTTTACAGTGTAGATCCAACGCCAATTTAAACCAGCTCATTAATAATTAATATTCCTCGCAGTTTCGATATTGCGGATACTCCATAAAACCTGTTTTAATTGGCAAATTTATTTATCAAAAGGCATTTTAGGTGTGTCGAATTTCTCTCGAGTTTAAAGGGGGCGTTAAAATCCGATCAAATTTTTATGACTTTGATGAATGTTGCGATGAGGTCGACGAAAAACTGGATCCATGCACTGGTCAGTCATTGAATGATGCGGGGATGTTCCCCAGCAGGCAAACCGGTATAGATGGCGTGATGAAATTTTGGGTGTGGTCGTGTCACCGAGCACGCTATGAAATAATATCCTTCGCCGTGGTTTTTAAAATGTCAAAACGTGCTATCTGATGCATTTTCATGACGACTTCATACATCTACTGCATGTACTGTATAGTCGAGTTTGAGTATTCCCTATCCTCGAGTGTGGGGCATAAGTTCGCAAGCACAAAGTAAACTGATTTAAATAGATTTACGTTTTATTTGCATCCGCCCATACATTTTCGGATTTTCAACAGATTTCGTTTTCAGGCTCGCTCCGAGGTTTTGGGACCTGCATTCGACGAGCCCTTGGTCGCCCTCCCCCTGTCGCCCCATCCATTTTGACCGGCATTGACCACGTGACAAATGCCCCGGCGTTGGCTTTGTGGCGTTTGTTTGGGGTTTGACTTAGCTGCCTTTATGTTCCGAATAATAACTGGCGTTATGAATAACGGAGAATGTTGGCAGAAAGCTTTGCGGAGTTCATTTATTGCGAAAGCACATTCTTGCTTCCTAAGCTTTTCTGCCAACAAAATTAACGGCGCTCCTGTCTTGATTTACGACGAACAAGCTTTTCTCGCTCTCTCGCCACGACATCGAGTTCCACTGAAAGAGAAGGGAAGTGCAACTCGTGTTGGAAATGTTATAGGCTTGGCCAGAAACCCTGTTTTGAGCTGCTAGAACTTCGTACATGAAGGACGGGGAAAAATGATGGAAAATATCCCCGCACAAAGGTCATCGAAAAACTTGGCGTTTCGGATATCGCCCATCCGACTTCAGCTGCATGAGCCAGAGCTGGTTTTGAAACAAACTTGAAAGATGATGGGACGGAGCGCCACCTACTACATGTAATTGTTTTGGAAAAAAACAAACTTGGGTGCATTTTTGCAATTAAGTTTCGCTTCAGTCTTCCCCTTATCGGTTCCACGTCCTTCCCTCCAGGGGGCGACAACATCATTATGAATGTCAAGCGACCAATGGGAGCTCATAATGAGGGCATTCTGGGGCACGAGTGTCCACCTTCCCCCCATTGTGACCCAGCGCCATTGTTGGCGGCACCCCACCCGCCGTCCCCCGCAACACCTTATTTATCCTCCATGTTTGAGCTAGCTGGACATGGTCCATCGAGCACGCTCCATAAATAACGCGCCCAGCCCTCGCTCTACGACCACAAAGCTAAAAAAAAGAATGCCCTAAGTCTGACACCTTTCAAGGGGGAGACCCATCCTGCAAAAACCTTTTTTGATGGCTTTATTGAAGGGGAAAGGACCCTCGAAAAGAGCCGGTGGGCGCATGCGCAAACAGGGGAAATAATAGCTCATCTCAACTTTTTTTTTCTGCATTGAAACGGGGCCGATAACAAGCTTTTGCCACCCTACTATTATTTAAATGAATTTCATGCTAGTATCTATCGGTAGGTTCAGATGGAAGTCGAGCTCGTACTTGAGCATTTCCTACATCGCTCTTGCCAACATTGGTTATCGTATACAGTATAGCTTTAGCGCCAGAATTGCTCATGATGGTATGGCAAAATCCATTTAAGTGACTCTGATGATGTAAGGGATTAATTTTAGTTGGAATAACAACTTCGGACAGATGATGGACAGACCCATACATGTCGTATAAACGTATAATTGACATAATTAACACAGCACTCCTTTGCCCCAATTAAAAGCCGACGGCTGTTTGTCACTGGTAATTTTCTTTCACCAAATATTTGCAATTTATTAATTTGCAGAATATTAAAGTGTCAGTTATGGTATCATTATCATTTGAAACGCACTGTTCTCATGCCATTTGCAAAATGACAAAAGTCACGCATTGCGGTTTTTAATGTTTAATATAAATGGAAATTTCTCTCCCAATTTGAATGCAACGAAAACTTGATCTCACAGATTGTACATGTACTGTATATAATTTATATGCAAAACCAGTTCAAACATGTCTGCGATATTAGTGGCAAAACTGGCTTTCAGTAATCCGAAATGCCATTGCAGCGTTGCGTAGATGTCGTAATTTGATAACTTAAAATCAGCCTTGTGTCAAGCAGCCATTTAGCTGGTGTTCAGCCCCAGCATTTTGAAGGAATCTGGTAAACCATGAAACCGAATCCAGAATAGACTGCAAGTAGACTGGAACAAAACATTCCTAAAGTTTTCAAGTTGTTGGCAAAATGTGACGTGAACCTCAGATCGTTCGTCGCTATTTCAGTCAATCAACGGTTTGGCGGTGATGGGACGGTGACAGATCCAGACGCTCCTAATAAGCCACTCAGAGCCACACCCACTTTTTATGCAGAAATTACCGGGCTTAATATGCGATCAACTCGCCATCTACTGGGCAGTACGTTTTATTGTGGTGCTTAAGGGTACGTTTACGTTGAAACTTATTCCAACCAGTGTCGCTTATTGCAGACGCTAACCACTAAGCGACACTGGTTGGCAAGCGACTGGAATTAGCTTCAACGGGTATGCGTTTTTATTTTAAAGTACAAGCTTTGCCGTATATATACATGTATTCGCTTGAGTTAAGACTTGATTTTCCTTGCTGTCGCTACAGTATTTTTAAGCAATTTCATATAGTGCAATTCTATATTTGGTAATTTTATTTGCTGTTCCTACTATTTGTACAAAGAATGAACGAAAATAAGCGTCAGTGTAAACAAATGTGACGTAAATGACGCATAGACGTCATCACTAAACAGTGTAGAGATATTTCAAAATCTCAATTGCAGCTTTCAAATTGAATTATTTCAGATAACAACAACCTTCATGTTTATGGATATATATAGAAAATGGACATACATGTATATGTCACGTGTTTTGTTTTTGCTATGCCGCAATTAATAATATTACTTTTTGTCAAGTAGGAGTGCAGTGTCATGAATCAAGTACTGTATGTTACTACATTATTCACGTTCATGATCCAGAGATAACTCATTACTTATTCGAGTTCATGTCAAAATGATACACCAAAATACGAAATTGCTGGGATTACCACGGCACTAACAATAAAAATGCATTATTAATTCGAACCTATTTCATCAACGTCATGTCTTGGTGCATGCTCGTTTAATTTGGCATCCGAGTGCATGTATTATGCGGGGCATATTAAGACAAGTATAACGTACAATGTAGTATTTTAATACTGTTACGAATATGATTTGATGTATAATGATCTTAAGGTAATCCGTGAAAGATGAGCGCGAAAATTGGCGACATTTTAAATAGTACACAAGTATTGATCAAAAAGAAAATCAATGAAAGAAACTGGATTTGAGCCGAGTGATTTTTGAAATAAATGATTTAACGTAGACACGTCATATCCCCAGAGTGCTCGTGGCATGACGGGCTGTGGCTCTCCGACATGTCCAAATCATAATTAATGATACGTGCTTCTCCCAGAGGTAATTAAGCCGGTGTAGCTGTTGTTTTTATCGACTCAAAAATTGTCATGGAACGCCCAAAAGGAGTTTTAATCTACATGTATGTGTAAAAGATCCTTCCGCCAGTCGTCGGTGCGGTTTTTTTATCGAAAATTCTATAGATGTTGTTGTTGGACGCTGTCCCAGACGTTGATGCGGCCCACAGGACTCATTTGGCAGATTGCGCCACAAATGGCTCCCCCTGGGTAACCGCGTGTAACCATACAAGCTCCAATTACAAATGACATTAGTGTGACACGGTCCTATATACATCCACTGTCACGATGACATCGCCGTATGACTCAAGGTTAGGATTTATTTGTCTCGTGATGGTTGTATAACAGTTTGGGAGCTGTGCTGCCATCTAGTATTTCTATATTGAAAATTAGGAAAAAAAAAAAAACGATTTTCACATGCATATAAATACAGAAGTTGACTTTCTGCGTTATAATCTTTGAACGCAATCATGTCAGACTTTTCGATGTGATTACATCGTACTGTTGACACGAAATATCGGAATTTGGTCCCATGTTCAGTGAATTTCTTCTGTATAACGTGCAATGTGCTGGTAAACAGTAGCATGCAGTTTCACGACAATGATTTTATTCGACCATTTATTTCAATCGGCGAAATTTACTGGTCGTATATTCGTCCATAAAAATGTCTTTTGTGCCTATAAATCCTAATTCACGACCGCAACTCAAATCATAATGCTATATTAGGAATGTTATTTTTTTTCTATTGATTTCAGGATATTGTTATTTATTTTTCTTACCAATTACAGTTTCGCGTACGTTTACTGCATGGATGACTAAAAGACCAAATTGGACTTTCCGAATCAGAAAATAAAAATTGATTTTTATTTGGATGATAATATTAGCCTGCAGGTCCATTTTTTTCTTTCTTCTGGAAAAACGCATCAAACTGCACTTTCTTTAGCCGTTTTTTTTATCTGTTTCTATCGCGATTTCTCGTAAACCCTCTAGACCTTTCGTAATCGGATTCCTTCCGATCGATTTGTTATGAAATTTGTGCTTTCGGTCTCACTGACCGGAATGCTTCGCGGCATTCATTAATTGTGCCGTCGTTAGGCCGACAAATTCAATTTATATTTCGCTTCGAAACTTGTATAAAGTTTCCTCGGTTGCCTCAGTAACGCGGCAAACTGACCGTTCCGGGAGAGCCATGCATGCATCAATCGGACATGTGTGTTTAAAAATCCGACCTTTCACTTTTAATGTGTCCACGGACAAAGGGTTGGATTTACGACGCCACATGGTGCCCATTGTAGGAATTAGTAGCGCACATAATGGTGACAATTTGCGGATTAATATGTTTGGTTAGTGCTGAATGGCATCCGGTCAATCGAACTCGTGCACCATTGGTCATCGATTGAACTCTGCAGCGGTGCATCACTGGTCAGCGGCCCGTCCACTCTGGCCTCTATTGTTCGCTTAATTCGAATATAAATCGTTGCATTCGCCTGTCGCTACGAATGGGGCCTCGCATTACGTTGACCGATGGTCACCGACGGAGACATGTGGCGCTGTAGCCGTTGGTTTTTGGCCACTGACTGACCGGAGCGCCATCGCGCAGTCATAACGCCTATACCTCTCAATTATGTTAATCAACTTAGTGGAATTCCACTTATGATTTAATCGGGGAACGACCGCTGCAATTGGCATTACGAGGTCTCTGGGGCTCGTGCGTTGTACCCACCCCGTGATCTGCCCTTTGTGACGTCATCCCACGATGACATCATTACCTCATTCCCCGAGTTCACTTTCAGAGAAGGGAGCGGAGCAGAAAGTTCACCTAATGGAGGAGGGATGGTATATGGGAGGGAGAGGACAAAGGTCAAATGTTTGAATAGCCACACGTTGTTAGCCTAACTTTTCGAACGTAAATAATGGCCACTAGGGGAAGAGGAAGCGAGAAAGTTCCCGTAATATTGGCATATGCTGCATTGGGGCATTTTCAAATTGGAATTCATCGGTCTCATATTTCATTCAAACTTCGTCAGA
>JAQGBX010003338.1:0-17593 GCA_034698745.1 Megaphyllum sjaelandicum
AAAAGAAAGTAGTCGCGAATTAAATTTCTATCGATCAAACGAACGTCTCGTTTCCGTTATTGGCATAAACGCCAAAATGGTTTATTTCCAAACAAAGATTTTAGGTGAATATTTTAACGTTTTGTAGTTTAATTGTTAGCTCGTCTGCCATTTTTTTTTCAATGAGAAACAATGAAAGTGATGCTGTTGGTAATCATCGCAGTGAATGCCGTTTTAGTGAAGGCCTGCTGAGGCCATTAGGCACTCAAGATGTTACATTAGGTTTTCTTAATTTGACAGTCCTATGGTCGTCCACTTTTGATGCATGTATAGCCTAGTTTTTATATCGAAAATGCGTTTGGTTGGCGAAGTCAATGTACGCCTAACGATTTTTGTGTGTGCTATTTTATCTTCATTTTAGTCAAGATTTCAGTAGGAAATTTAAAATAACGAGCCTCTTACTTGCCGGGCTGCTTATCCGGACATGCTCCTACCATTTGACAGTATTTTTCTCATCTGTCTTCACGAATGGCATTTTAGGACATTTCTTCCAGCTCCCATGAACTGTATATGCGCTCATGCCGTTTATAGACTTGGGACGTGGAAAATTTACCAAAAATTCTGTTTTTTCATAGTATAAACGAGATTCTTTAGTTTCACTATTTTCGAAAGCTTGTCAGAATTTATAAAGATACAGTATATTCTCAGTCCCGCAACAATCATAAATTGTGTACCTTGGGGAAGTTGCCATTTGTCATTTTAAGAAAGGAACGTCTTTAAAGTGTACATGAATATATGCAGCATGTGAGCATCTATCTTTAGAAAATATAAATAGAAACATTTTCTGAAAGCACTACAAATTGTTTGAAAATTCGTTTTCAAAAGGCGACGGCTATATTTAATGAATTTATGAAGCAGATGCAGTTTGTTGGTCCAGATATTGCTTTCTTTTTTTGTCGTCGAACCTTTGACATATCGCACACGCGTAGTTTTTATCCAGTGTATTTATTGCACAATATATTGTACTCCTACACGGCATGGTTCTAGAATCTAGATTGATGCGTTTATAGTCAATTCAGAAGCTCGAAGTCAAATTTCGCTCCTTTTAGTCGCATTATGCCACCACCCAACTGAGTTGTTGAAGGCGGGCTCTTAGGCATCAACACAACCGTTACTAATTAACAGTTAATCAACGGCTGAGGGCGCATGCGCAAACCTCCTTTTCCAGCCATCCAATTTAGCTAAAAGCATCCCGTTGATCGTTGTCGACGAAAAAGTCTTTTGAAAAGTGTTCCCAAAATGCCTGCTGCACGTAACCTTATTCCTGAATATACATTGCTTGCTAGAATAGCGTCTATTTGTTGCTAACGTAATTGGGTTTCGCTGTTTTGTCGCGTATACACTTTGAACAGAAATCATAAACGGAGGACCATTTTTCCAGTTAACTTCACCATGCATTCATTTCATCCAATTGCAAATCACAGCCATTATGCCGTTTCAGCTCATTTCAGAATGCACAACAATGTTTTGTACTCGTTTTCTATGTTAAATAGGACTCATTACACGGAAATTACATCGCTCTCTGCCATTTGAACGATGATTTCACGTGCATAAATAAATGTCACTGTCATGCAAGTATGCAGCTCGTAAAAGCCCAAGTCACATGGATACTCTATACACTGCATTGTCTTGCTTAAACAGATATTAGATAAGGCGTATATACTGTACGTGGAGCGTCAGTTTTTATTCATGGTATTTCTGTCATGTAAAACATCGATTGGAGATTGTCACTAAATTTCTATCGCTTTTTTGTAAAATCGTCAACGCCACCTGGGCACAAATGTGTCAAAACTCATAAGAAAATACATATACTAAGGCGCTTCACCTACTCTATAGTTGGTGCTGTACAATATCTACTAGACTACTACGAAGCTATACGGTAATTGCTATGTGTTGCAATTAAACATGCATGCATATGCACTGTACCATAATATATATATGTACACAACTTTCATTTCGACACACATATACTGTACTATTACATGCCGTATACTTGTATATTTTCATAATTTGATCATTGTTGCAACATTGCATGTTAACGTTTGTTTGGTAAGTAGGTTGTTAATAAATGGCCTCTATGTTAAATTTAAGATGATGTTATTAAAATTTTAAAATTAAATTTATCTGTTCAATAGACATAAATAATGTTTGTGCAGTATTTAATTAAAATATACGTGTGTATATGTAATGTCGTCAGTATGGTTATTTATGAACAAATTGAATGGCATCTTTAAAGCAATGCTCAGTTTCGTCATCAGGCTGCTGCAAAAACAAACGTTAAAAATATTATGACTTATACGTTCTTAAGACGTATACATTCTTCAATACTATCTTAAATTCTGTACATGAATTGCATGTAAAGGGTTGCGGATTATTCTGTATCATTCTTAGGGATTATTTTATACAATTTCGAGAAAAAAAATCAAAGCACTTGTCGATTTCATCAGCAATTTAGGATTATTCCAAAGTTACTGATATTAATATACATGTACGTACATAAGGGAGATTAGCCTTGTTAAAATTTGGTACAGGATATTATTTGAGTCTCATTGGGTCTATCATAGAAACTTCTCGATAATTTTTGCAGCAAAAACTTGTGATGATTTCTCTGTGTTTATTTATTTTGTATTTGAAACCATGGAAATACAGTATGGTCGTAAAGATGCATGCGAAGGTGGCAACTTGTGATGTCTAATTTTTATCTTTATTTTTTTCATGTTTCCTTATTTACTCTCTTCGTTGGCTACTCTTATGGCAGTGCCCAGTTAGAGTAAGTATTTATATTTTGAAAACATTCATTTCAGATATTGATATTTTATACAAAATTCCGTTGTATACAACACGAACTTGAAATTCACTTACACGCCGGTACACGCCATTTACCCATACGAACAGTACAATTTACATTTATACATGTATATTCATACTGTTTATATAGCTCAACATAATAACAATTTTGAAAACAATTAATTACACTGAAACTTTCCCCAAAATATATTTTATATACACGGAAAACATTTTTCGGCGACATGCGATCGCATTTACTGTGTATCTACATTATCTGGTCTGATTGATATGATTAATATTAATATTTTATAATGATTTTTTGTTTTATACTCAAAACATGAAGCTATAGTTTGCCTTGAAACAATGAGTTCAAAAAATTGTGTTCGCTATAGCCACGTGTATTCGGTTTGCCGGTCTATATACTGTTTCAAATTTCACGTGTTAATTGTGCTACAAATCAAAGTATAAAAATTATTGGTTTTTATCTTGAATCCAGCGGTAACATAAATTGGTTGCCATATTAAGTTACTAATAAGGTTTTTAATGTTTGCAGAAATCCTGAAGAATTAATGCGAATTCATATTTAATTTCAGAGACATGATTTCCAAAAACACAACGCTGATAACGAGAACAATTTAAGCAAGATCATGCAAATTGACCGGTGAACGTCGTGTAAACGATTTTCTGAGCATAAATTTCGAGATGCACTCTTGAAAACGTTAACTATAAAATTGGTGACTTATTATAGTCGTGTTCCTCAGGTGACATAATTTCAAAGTAATGTGTAATTAACATGTGGTTGCACATATTTTTTTCGTGTATTTTTCATGTATAAGAGATAACATCTGTCCTGTTTTTCCCTCAAGGTTCAAATTCCTTTTTTAGCGAATATGACATATTTTTACATTTCTTCTTTTTAAAGGGAATAGATCGATGTTTAACTTCCTGTTCTACTCCTTTAATTGTAGCCTTTACTAATCAAATGCTTCTCAAATTCCATATTTGCTTATGAACAGGCTATTAATGACAATGTTGAACATGTCAACATCTAATAAATTAATGTGGTGTTATCAACTCTAAACTCTAAACAAGTTCGCCTCTTTTCGATAATTGAATTTGAAAAATGAATGGAAAAACCTAAAGCTCGCAAAAAAGCATCCTGACGCTGTTTTCTCGGACAGGTCAAGAAAACATCGATTTTCAAACACACAATTTCACCTCTCGAACTCTCCTTATATATTATGTATTGCGCCACGGTCGAATGCTGACGGATGCAGCATGTTTTCTATTTTTTTAAAACTAACCAATTGTTGAAGCCCATCGTCTGGGAGAAAAAATATTGATTATTGATGCTTAAACATTTACGTCATGGATAAGTTATTTGAAAATTGCGGAAATGATCTCTCGCTTCTCACGTTTGAGTGGCGAGGATTTCGTTTTTAAAAATGTTAGGAACGTTTCTCCTATATAAATGATGATGTTGGTGGTGTAATACGAAAATGCTCGTATAACGTGAAAAACAAAACAAGATGAACTATTTTTGATGTAGATCTAAATTTAGAGAAAGAGTAGTTCTAAATTATGTACGACATCGCTCTAAATTTAGTGAGCAATAATAAATAATGTAAGACGTAAATGCATTTCAGAAAGGATACCTGGTCATTACTTTACTTAAAAGCTTACATTCAGTACTGACTAGATACCACTGGCTCTGCATTTAGGTACGGTGTAGGCTTTTATGATGCCGGAAGAATACCATTCATAAGCTTTTATTTATCTGACAAAAAAGCGAAACAGCAATTCTCCATTTTTATTTATGCAGGTGTACATAACTAATTTGCTATGGAAATTTTCATCTTTAGTTTTACCAAAATCTCCTTTGTATAAAAACGTTTTTTTTTAGAAGCTGATTAAAAAATTAATTTGTTATGAATTAAACTCATGCAGTATCGGAAAATAATACTTATACAAATATTTTATTTTATATTAACAAAAATGGAATGTGACAGCATCGTTTACTCTGCTTTAATTTTTTTTAATATACAGTAAGTGTAACTTTTTCGTCGTGTTTATTTCTGTAATTTTAAGCCAAAAAGCTGGCAATTCTGGTGAACATCTGGTGGATACAGTATATTGCGCATGGTAACAAATGAAAGTGCTGAAAGTGCTGCCACGTGTTTTGTTTTTTTGTGATACTGTCTCATGACTTTCAGCTTTGGAGATTTTACCGAGTTGTCGTTTTTCGTTTGATTTGTCATCCTATAAAGCTGACTGTTTGGGAATTATTTTTTGGCATTTCAATCCACCCAACAGAGCTTGCCTTTTAAGACTACTACCATTTCCGAAGAGCTTATTCATGTATTTGTATGCATTGTTGTATGCGTTCACGAGATCAGCAACGTTTTATTTGGGTTAAACGGTATATGACAACCACCTACGCACCTGATTTTGATATCATCCATGGAAAATATAAAAACTTTCTGATAGTCAAACAAATGTAAATTATACTGTACATCGGTAACATGCAAAATGTTTTGGATTGATTTTAATTGCGCCTCAAGCATTAATATACAACATTTCTTAATTGATAAGCCAATCTCGTACATGTTTGAAACGCCATGAAATGTCAACATCAATGCATTAATGTAAAAATAATGTTAATGGGATGAACTTCTTCTATACAGTACAGTTTTCTTTAGGCCATTGAATTAATGGAATATGACGACACAGTTCTTTTTTTGCATGGTTGGCTACGCGATGCATGTTTGAGCTAAAGAATTTCTACAAATGGTCCATTCCTTATGTTAATTACGGCGAAGATACGAGCGTATAGTTTTAGGCAAACAATGAACTATTTCAATGAAAAATATATATATATTTATACACAACGAAGATAAACAAATAGGAAATTGTTTTCTCATTATTTGAATTTACCACGCTCTGGTTTTAAATTCAATAAAACCCATCATTGCCAATTTTAATAAACGCCATCTAGGGATCAGTACATTTAGTAAGTTAACAAATGAAGTTTGTGATTCATTTAAAATGAAGGTGAAGACATTTAAAAATATATTATATCATTCAAAATTCAAGTTATTTACCTTCTTAGACGGGCATTTTAAAAGGACCAAAAAATTGTACTGGGTATATTGAATATAATGTCTGAAGTCTTTTATAATTCATTTTTCAAAAGCATTTCATTAACCAACGTTCGGTTGGAACTTCAGATAGTTTCTTTTCTTACATTTTTGTGTATATGAGCACAGAGTGCACTGAAAAAAATAATGTATAGAGCTTCGTGCATGAAAATGACGTTGAAATGAAGAATAGACTAATTTTACCCATGCCAATGTCACAAAATAAGTCAACATTTTTTTTTTTCAGAATCAATGTTGTTTGAGACCATCTCAGGTTGTTCTTGTAATTGGAAATGCTTTATTGTCATTTCTAAAGTAGAAAATAATTAGTTTATTGCTTGGGATCGTCTCGACTATAAATCTCAGATTGCATGGGCATGCCTAGCAACATTTTTTTTCATTTTTTATAGAAAATTTTTGCCTTGAATTGTAGGATTACACGGAACATTTGCAATTGCTTTGGACTTAACTGCGAATGCATACTCGTCATATAAATAAAAAATACGTATTTGTATAATACATTTATTGCTATTTGTTTGTCATTTTAAATTCCGTTCATATTTTATGCGTTAGGTTTTGTAATGCAGTTAAGCCAACCGTATTTAAAGAAGGATATCAGATTCCTGGCTGAGGATTTAACAACTCTTTTATACAACTCCTATAAACCATTATTTCGAAAGAAAGGTTTTTTGTCTTGAATATTTAATGATATTAAAAGTTTTTTTTTTTTTGCTTTTTTTTAAGACACGAAAGCCAGGGAAACAGCCATCAAGAAGTTGGGAATGGTCAGACGGGCATTTTAAAAGGAGGAATGAACAGGGATCCTGTAAGTTGCTTTTAACATTTTGTCTATTTATGTTAAAGATTTATAGAATGAACAATTCTTCATTTGCGTTTTTTACCAATTGAGGAATATTAATAAATAAACGTCCATTGTTAATTACTCATTAATTAAAATGTCGTACTCTGAATTTAATAACAATATCATTTTTAAAGGATTTTAAAGAAAAGTTGGTAATTTAACTTTTAATATGATTAAACCAAAATCAAACAAGGCGCATACAATTTTAATTTCTTGCTGTTCATGTATTAATTAATTTTATCGTGTTAACTTCTAATTCTTTTTTTAATTTTGCTACCTTTCAGGAACATTCCAAGGTATGTTATTTTGCTATTTTAATAGTTTTTATGGCCAATTATTTGAATTAATGTTTACGCCATTGGAATTTCTAATCGTTGTGACTCAGTACATATTTTTTTCATTCTGATGAAACGAAAATATTTAGTACGATTAAAGATATAGCTTTGTTAGTTGAAGTTTAGTTTATATCGTTGATATGAGAACATTGACCACGTATACTGTGCGTTGACTCTATCACAGGAATGTTAAGCATGACGTTAATGCCACGAAAAATTCTCTTTATATTCATTCGTATCCCCATTTTGCTCATACTTGTATATGCCTTTTCAGTACACAGTTTATGGTTGAAATACTTTGAGAAAAAGAGAATATAATATGCTTTTCTATTGCCATCATTATATAAAATTCCTACATTTTTGTGTTATACTCTTGCATGCGATGCTATCTAGCTGAGCTAGACGAGCTTTTTGTTGCATTAGGCCGTTTAATATTATAGAATTGCTTAGAAAATGTGCTAAAAATTGAATAGAGCTCAGGTCAAGACACAACCTAATTTTTTTGCATAACATAAGCATAATTCATTTTATTTCACAATAACGGTATTATACAGTGATGTTTATGTTGGATCTATCGTTCCCTTTTCCTTTAAAATGCATTTATGCATCATTATCTTTTGATTTTTAGATGCAGTTTTGGCAGAATCGATCATTGTCCCAAGTAGATATGTTCATTGATCAAAGCGAATCAACGGACAACTGTGGGCAAATTCAATTCAGCTTGGAATATGATTTTCTAGCATCAACTTTAATTATTAAAATCATTCAGGTATGACTATGTTCTGTTCCGTTTCTGTTATTCTTTTCTGTAAGATATACGTTATTGTGTTTTACATTGATGGTCTGGAATACAAAGTATTCTCATGGGTTAAATTTAAAACATTGTAAACTGCTTGATAAGATTTATGAAATTGATAAACGAGTAAAATGTTTAAAGACTTTTTATGTGTTCTACCGGTATTAAAAATATGGATTATAATTACCAAGTTACAGTAATAGACTTCATCAAATATGGTGGTTGGAAAGATGAGTACACACTGTATACGGTAGCTGTTTTAGTAAACGTTTGAGAAACAGAAATATGAAATAATCAATTTCATATACAGTAGTTGTTTTCAATTTTTTTTCAATGATGATGTTCAGCGCATTTAAAGGGTGCGCGACGATGACACAATCATGTGATTGAAGGATTTTAGTATGAAACATATGACGTTTTCTGCGCATTGTGGCAATTTTTTCACGTCTTTGTGTGAACTTTGAAAACAGCGGGACATTTGTTGACACTTCATAGTATGGCTTAACAAAACAAATGCTCATAGAATGCGCAAAACACCACCAAGGTCTCCTATTTATAATAAACCGGCATACGCGCAAAATTAATTGTCCACACTGAAAATATAATTTATTTCAACGGGATAATGTTGTTGCCCTACTTAGCTCCTTTCAAGCGTGACAAGGCTCTCTAAATTACTCCCCAGTCACATTGTCCTACTTTATTCATTAAATCTGTCGCCGCAGAAGATGCACTTGCTCCTATTAAAACCAAACCATATTTCATATTTTTGTGTCAAGATAAAAGGCAAGTTGCGTTTAGGCCATCTGCGACAAATAATTTTAACATTATTTTTTGTCTCAAGCTGTTGCAAGGTCTGTATAAAAATGGAAATTAATTGCGTTGTCTCTCGCGATTTCATAACTTATACTCAAACAGATGTTTTGTGGATATGATGACAAAAATTTGGTCTTGAATTGCTGATTTTAATCATAAATATTTTCTCTAAAGGTCATAGGTTTATTATAGATTTTTCATTTACATGTACAATACATGCATTTGGACGTTTTTAAACGATACCAGTTTCACGTAGTTTTAAAGTTGTCATGGATAAAATATGGGCAAAGCAGTTTGAGTTTCAGTTTGGATGAATTGAGGTAATTTTGTATCCAGGCCCAACGGGTACATATTCGTTTTAGAATGCATTGCATAGTGCAGAAAAATTATCGTTAAAAATAGCCTAGCATTTTCGTACATGTAATATTATAATGTAGACCCATTCATAGCACTTTCTTTTCAATGTGTTGTTCATGTTGTCCTTGTTTTTATGCGGCATTAACGTTTAAAACCTCTTAACTAGTTTTCAATCACCGAAGGAAATGAGCTTTGCTATATTTATGAGACTTTGAATAGTCTTGTTAAGAAATATATGCGACATTTTTATCCTCCTAATATTTATGAATAATGCAACGGAAATTGAGAATTATTCATGATTATATGAACAAATGTATCCCATTTCCATTCACTATAAGGTGGGAAAACGTGCTTCTGCAAAAGGAATTTTAATTAAAATTCTCTACGACTCAATTTCAAAGAAGATCACATTAATATATTACAGCCTACGTTGTATATTTATAACAGCAGGATGACACTTAATATTATGCTACATGTATACATTTTTTTTCATTCCTAAAAAACTAGAAATATAATATAGCGGCTTAATTAACTGTGTCTAAAAATCGAATTTCTGAATGGTGTAATTTCCGCAATATGTATGGCTTTATAAAAGAGAAAGTTAATGATAATCCTAATATTGACGGGATTGCGGGGGATCCACTTATATTATTATTTGATCAAGTTCATTAAAAGATTTAATTATGAAAATGAACTTCGATAGTTTTACAAAACTGCATAATTTTTAACGTTTATTGGGGGAGCATATTAATTGTTAATTTAAGGATTTGAGAAGATATAGGTAATGGAATACAATAAAACAATGCAAGTATAACTTAGATTTACCAACAGGCATTAAGATGAACAATTTTTATTTCCCCATCTTCCCCCAAAATAAAAGACATTTTTAGTGCATTTAGATTAATTTTTTTTATAGATCGAACAACAATGGAGGTAAAAATGCCCATTTTGTAATAGCTGACTGTTACTGTAAACGAATAAGACTAAGACGTTGTTGTAGTAATGTAAATTAAATAGCTGCAATGACACAAATATGACAAATGACACAATATGTCATATGACAATATGACAAATGACACAAATGAGTGATACTAAAATGTGTTCAGTTTCTCTCCTCGTATTTTGAAGCTTTTATAGACATACATGTAATGCGTATATATATATCACAATGAGGAACTCACGGAGGAGTCTTATATTTGTAATACATGTTAACATTTGATGTCGTGCATTAACGTTTATAGAAAAAACTTATTTACCCATAAAAAAATGCACTTTGGAATGTTCACTGGGACTTCTTTTTACATGTTGCTGTTTTTGATTTTTTTTCAGGCGAAAGAAATTCCTGCCCTTGATCTTTCCGGCACAAGTGATCCGTACGTCCGCGTTACCCTTCTGCCAGACAAAAAACATCGATTGGAAACCAAGATTAAGAGGCGCACATTACACCCACGATGGAACGAAACCTTTTATTTTGAAGGTCTTTTATGCATTGCCCTTCGTGCTTATATATGATATGAAGTACGTGCGAAGATTCGTTTTTCAACGAACATCTCGTTATTTTTGTTTCAGGGTTTCCGGTTCAAAAGTTGCAAAGTCGTGTGTTACATCTTCACGTTTTTGATTATGATCGCTTTAGTAGAGACGACTCCATCGGCGAAGTGTATCTTCCTCTTTGCCAGGTCGACTTGTCTGAAAAGCCAGTCTTCTGGAAAGCTTTAAAAGCCCCTTTAAAGGTAAAATCCAGCTTTTAATTTAAACGTTACTTAGGATGGCACACCCAATAACATACTCGGTGTCTAACTGAAAATGCGGTTGAAGGCGGTTGAAAATGCACAGAGGCATTCACGAAGCTGGGAAAGTCATGGAAATGTGTCGTTCTTTATGTTTGGTAACAAAAAATAAATTCAAACATTGTTTTCAAATGCGATTACAGTAAGTTATCGTTATCGGCATGACATGTATTTTGATACCGCATTATAGTGCTTGTTAAAATTGGAAGTCACTGATAATCTTGTAGAAGCTATGAAATTCTGAGATCTCAACTTCTAAGACATTTTTCCGCAAGAGTCCTGCAAGTACTGCATTTGGTTGAGGGTCTCTCCGTCATAAGATTTTCAAGATCTGCATAATGTCCGATTGAATAGAACTTTTGTAGTTGCCCAAGATCAAATTCTTTTATACATGCGCATGCAAGTGTCCTGTCTTTGATACAATGAGGCAGTTCTAGGGGCTTTCCGTACGTTGAAGATTCTGGATTAAATCGGTGGTTGTTTTTTTACTATTTGCAGGATAAGTGTGGTGAACTGCTAGTTTCATTGTCTTATCACCCAACAACGAGTCAATTAACAATAGTAATTGTGAAAGCGAGAAATTTGAAAGCCAAAGACATCACGGGGAAATCAGGTTCGAACACGTCGATTAATTTCATCCAATCAGATGTGTGGACTGTTGCCGAATCCAACGTCCCAATCACGGTTTCTTTCTCTTCCAGATCCTTACGTTAAAGTGTGGCTTCAGCACGGAGAGAAACGCGTGGAGAAGAAGAAGACCTGCATCATCAAACGAACACTGAACCCGGTGTATAATGAAACGTTTGTCTTTGCAGTACCCTGGGAAAAGTTGCGAGAAACGTCACTTCTGGTACAAGTGATGGATTTCGACTCGGTCGGACGCAACGAGCTCATCGGTAAAATCGTGATGGCGGCCAAAGGTGGAGGCACAGAGTCCAAGCATTGGAACGAAATGATTAGTAAACCGCGGCAGCCCGTTTTACAGTGGCACAGACTTAAACCCGAATAAAAGCAGCGTCGAAAAAGCAGCCATTGTCGAATTGGAAAAAGTGACGAGCATGGGCTTGAGCATGTTTTCACGGTAAGAAGCTACCAAAAAAAAAATATCATCGGTGGTAATTCATCTCCATTCCAACAAGGACTCGCACTTATATACCATCACGAGTAGATCGCGCGTTTCAATTGTTAGCTAATGCCTATGAATCGATTTTTCAAACGGTCTCTGGAGAATCGGTGTTTTCTGATGGCACCGATTGATTTGTATACCACGTGTTTCGGTATGCAGGCCTATGCATTATTTCCAATAAGGCCACCTGCCCTTTTCTCCTCGAATGTACGTCGAGGAGCGGTTAACCGGCGAGGGGTAAAAAATCCACCCCGCCAGCCATATGTCTACTTATAGTATCGCTTCTGCGCAGCCGAAAACCATTCAGCCACCATCTTTTTGATAGACTCAGCGACATGGGCTTTCGTCATTTCCTTCGGAATATATGTATATAGGCGCCCTCTATTTCGCCTAGTATGTATACATTTTGGCGCCGGGACAGACTATTCCCGAATTGTATTATTGGTTTTTTTTGTGTTGTTTTTTTAATTTGTTTAATATATAGTTTTCCTTCGTGTTGTTGCGGATGACGAGATATATGGGTTCGTGGGCGATAGAGTTTCGAACAAGTACATTTCGTGCGAATTTTAAAGTTATATGGTGGATACGAAAATTTCCAAGATTTCTATAAGGAATGGCAAATGTGTGTGGCGACTGTACGAGGATAGTATACTGTCATTTTGTTGAAAATGCCTCGTTGCGGAGTATGAGCACGTGTCAAAAAAATATCGCAATAACTGCTGCATCTAGTGTTATTTGAGTTCAGTTTTTAACCAGTCACTAATTTTAAAAGAGTAACCAGTCTTACAACTCCAAAATAAAGCATTTTTCGCAGATAATCAGTAAATTGCTTACTGATAAGTTTTCTCCGATTGCTTGTATGGCACCCTATATTTATTATTCTGTTAATCATTTTGCATGATGTAATGATGTGACTGTATCGTTATAAATGAAACCAAATCTTAAACTCCAATTTTTTAAGTTTCCTTAAGTAAATAATTTTAAATTTACCGTTACTTTTTTATATAGATTTATTCCTTTTCGGACATCTTGCTTCCCCATACTCTCAAAATTCTCAATATGTGTTGCTTAATTTCGGACATCTTGCTTCCCCATGCTATCAAAATTCTTAATTTGTGTTGCTTATGAAGGTCTGAAATCTTAAAAACTGACGTATAAAATTAGGCAACGCATAATAATAACATAAAATGTATATGTAAGGCTATATAACGTGGATTAATTTGAGCATCGTTACTTGCATTGTTGATGCATCGACTCTAAACAAGAATTCAAAATGGTTTGCTATTTTTGCAGACTAATAACATACGGAAATTGAAAACTTCGGAATTTATTTCTGAATATAATTTGGAAATTTTCGCATCAACTAGGGGGATGAAATTGTACTATAAATATGTGTTGTTACGGCTAGCAATACATACAGGTAACGTTGAGTTATTCAGAAAAAAATGACTAAAGGAGAGTTATTTTTCCGATAAAAGGTGGTCACAGCTGCTGGTTTAGCTGATGACCGTTTGGGATTTGTACTTGTTTTTAAAGGTATCTACGTTTCAAGTATTTCATTTTAATTAAGATTAACCCTACTATAGTTTAGTTGAATTATCATCACCAGCGTAGCATCGAACGAATCTTTCCCCCTGTATTGAATCATGCAGTATTTGGTGCATTATTATACCGAGAAAAGTAAATACTTTCGGATATGTTATATCTGTGTAATATTTTCCAAGTTAATAATTTTCAAATTAGAATAAGAAATCGAAACTTACGAACCGTTTGATATTTTGTGCGTAATGTACATGTATATGTGGCATGTTGATCATTGGTAAAAGTCAAAGAAACCTAATATCTGGCAACATTTCTGGTCATTTAGGAGCACGGTTTTGCAGAAATAGTCGAATATATATATATAGTATATATATGTCATAGATTTAATTTTTTTTAAAGAGAATACGATACGGAAAATTAATTAAAGCTGCATTGTGCGCTGATTATTTTTTACAAATGCAATTATAAATACGATAGATGTGAAGAGAAAATATAATTATTTGTGAATTATTGTACATCTTAATGGAAGGGAAATAGAACTTTTAGTATTTAGAAGATGTATTTCTGATTCTATTGGCTGTTTTATGGAGGATAGAAACAGGTAATACTACCAATTAGAACTAAGAAATTTCTCTACCGATCTTAACAGATGGTATCGATTATTTTGAAATATTCATGTACTAATATAATACGTTTTAACGCACCATAAAACGCGGAAATTGGTAAAACGTACATTCTGTAAAATGATATAATCGGTATTTAAAATTAAATTCCGCTCTAGTGTAATTTCATGGATTTTTATTTCTTTTTGATAGAGGAAATGTGGGGAATAAGTTAGAAAAATACTTTACAGCACGTTCATAGTTTTGAAAATATGTGAATGTTGGAAAAAATTCTGTGAAATATTGACACTTTTTATAGTTCTATAATTATGTTGAAAAGTCGATAAATTGAGAAAATATCTCAAGGTAAATCTAAAGTTAGAAAATTAACTCAAAAATTTAACCCATGAAACCAGTAACAAACATACAATGCCACTTGCAATACAAAAATTTCAAATAAATGTACTATTATTATAGATAATCAAGACGAAAAATCCCTGTCGATTTAATACAAATATTAGCTTTTCCTCAAAAATCCATGAAATCTTAATTGTAGACTTTCGTGAGAGCTAATATGTTTAGCAAAAGGTTATTTCATTTAGGAAATGTTTTCAGCAGTCTAGATCGTTGAATGTTGTGTATAATACACAGATTTCGTTGCATATATCATATGCTTTTTAATTAATCAATACGGTTATATACCTCAAAATACCCAGATATTTTGTATTTCCGGATAATTTGCTAAGAAAAAAGCTCAATACTAGTATAAGTGTAAATGGAAAAGCGTTTTTAGATCTATTGCTCATTTAGAGAAAATTGTTGGTAAAGAGGTTTTAAAAAAACGGACACCTTGAAATAATAATACAAACAATGATTATTGCCATCTTGTTACACTGAATTGTCATAATGTAAGTCACTGAAACTAGGTCTAGTTAATAGATTGTATTTAATTTATCAATAGTTGATTTGTTGCAGCAATTTTTAACAAAGGTGTTCAGTGGTTAATGTATGTACCAAAAGTCAATTGACCTTATTCGGGGCATAAATTTGGAGTAGGCAAGTGCAGACTGGTTTGCTTTTAGGAGGATATTGTATGCGAAACTATGGAAACGCGTGCCGAACGGCTAATGCTAACTCAAAAAACTCCATTTTACCGAATTTTCTACCCCCCCAAACCACGTGAAACTCGAATAAGGTTAATTCCCATTGTTGTCACTTACGTGTACTGTATGAGAACTTGTCTTAATCTTGTTTCAAGGAAGACTTACATGTACATGTATGCCCACAAAAGTTGAATACTTGTGCCATACATGTTACATTAACTTTGAGGAAAGTATAAAATGTTTATAACAAGTTAATGCTTCAAACACAACAAATCTACTTTACCGTTGAACTCATTCAAATTTTAACAGATTACTACGCTGTACATAAAAATATACATTGTTAGGTAACGAAAGTAAGTTTCATTTTTTCATAGCCCGATAACACATGTATTTTTCTATTCATGCTATCATAGTGCTGAGCAAAAGCTATGAGGTGCGTGTTTAGTTAAGCTGCTCTTAAAATGATATTACCCGTTGAAGCGTTCATTATTTTGCTATTCAACCGAAATTGGCGCATAATGCAGTTTTAACATCATACAATCTATTTCTTTGACATGCTTTGTATAGTCGTCTAGAGAATATACTGTAAGAAACTCGGTAATCTCGTTTTTAATGAATTAGGTTCAATTGTACTTTAAAAAGATACTATAGTCTTTTTGGTCACAATATATAATTGTAGAATATGGTATAAATTTTGTTTTAACGAAGGAATTTGTTCGTTGTTATTATGTTGCATCACGTAGTTTTTAGACATATCAGTCTCGCCTTAGCTGTGATGCAATAACATACTCTTTTGTTTTTCATTTTTCAAAAGTTGAATGGAAATTTGCATAATCCAGGCATTGAATTTAGTAGGCTAGGCCTACGGGCATTTATCCTCAATTTTCTTTATTGTACGTATGATATAATTGTTTTTGTAATTAGTTCGCTTGCGAAAGGGACAGGACATAAAGATGAATTACGAAAATAAATTTATAATTATAGATGGTTTATGCTTTCAAGAAGGGATTATGTCACAGTTGAAGTACTCGAACAATTCCGATAAAATGTGACAGATTTTGCACGTAAAACTTTCCGAAAACTTGGCGAGATTTCCGCTAATTGCTTAAATCGTATAGCATGAATAAAATCGCCATAATCTTTGGGAGTAAAATTAATACAGTATACTGTACGAGCGTAGTTAAAATGTAAATAAGAATGCGCTTTAGTAAATTGCTTTTTTAAAATTCAACGTTGTCACACAGAAATCCACGACAGTTCAGGCCAATGTCTGTTTTTTAATCGTTTATAATGTACACTTGTATTAAAAGGAAAAATCATATTGACGGTTTATCTTGTAAATTATATTTGAATTCGAAAGATACAACTTCAAGTTGATTTTTCTTTACAGTATGTGTGTAATAATTATTCCACTCACTGTTTTTGGTAAAGACCAAAACACGAGACTTTATACATTACATGTACGCGTAGTTCCAACGATTCGGTAAATTTAAGGGATGAGTGGGATAATTTTTTTTTTTTGGTTTTTGGCCCTGCAATACATGATACAAATTATAATTAAATTGAACAATTAAAATTTTAAAAATAAAAAGAATTTTTTTACATCATTTAATTCCATTGCAAATTCCTTCAAAAACTGTTCAATGCTCTTTATCGGCGACTGAAGCGAATTCCAAGGTGTCGGAAAGCCCTGAAAAATAATTTACAGGGATTTTGACCACGTGAAGTCACGTGGTCAAAATCGACACACAGCTCTAACAAAACGAAGTATGCGCAAAGCCTCATTTATAGAATTCTACACAATTACGCAATTAATGATGTACGGTGAATTTTTTTTTTGCTAACAGTTTTGCCGGTCAAAAAAATAAAAGTTCCGAAGGTCGGCATAGGCCACATCTAAAGGCTTTAACGTGAGGCTTTAACGTCTGAATGCCGAGATCATACTGTGCCAAAATGGTCAAACCCATGAACGTCATCCCTTTGTATACATGATTTTATGACTGCAAAAGTGAAATCTTCGAAAGATTCTGAGTAATCCAATTATGTTTATATTATATCGCGTACAATAACTGGACTCGGGGAATAATTTCCATTGTGGTATGCTCTGTCGACTAATGACCAATTGACGTGAGTTAAGAAGTCCGACGCGTCAGGTAAGAAACATTTTATTATTTGTTCATACAGTATGTCCTTGTTCTCCAACAGTATACATGTACAGTATACAACCCCCGGACAAAAGTCCTGCAACGCGTCTGATTTTGCTCGTTCTTTCCACTTTAATAACGTCTGTAATCAAAAATATAA
>JAQGBX010003339.1:0-17592 GCA_034698745.1 Megaphyllum sjaelandicum
GAAAATTTTAAGTCCAAGATGAGCCTTGGATGCCTAAATTTGGTGGAGATACAGATGGATACTGGGAGCCAAAAAAAACACGTCCACACGCTGCCACGTTTTCTTATTTTTCATTTTAAATGTAAGTAGCAAAAAAGTTATAGGGATTCACCGTAAGAGTCGAATAACTCATTTATGACAAACACTTCTCCGAAACATTTAGTTCAGATATATTAGAACACACGTGAATTGATGTGGATCACGAGTTGAACAGGTAAAGTATAACTTTTATAAACTGGCCGTTAAATGGTCGAATACTAAAGTTAATGAGTGAACATGTATAGGGCTATTTGACAACCATTATTGACTGATATATTGAAGCAATGCTGTATTACGAACAACTTTCGTAACACCTCGTTCTTCGTACGAGGTATTTAACCCTTAAAATACATTTTACTACAATATAAATTTTTTAAAGTTAACAAATCAAATCAAAGTTTAGTTTGCAGCACCCTTTTCATTTAGCTTTTCGCTACTTCTTTTTTGGTTTAACTTTGTCCCACGTTGCCTATTATCAGTTAGCTTGACTTGATCGGTATTTGTCCTAAATTGTTGCTTTGGATTTTTTAAGCCGGGTACACACTGCTGCAAACAGCAAACAAAAACAGTGTTTATGTTTGCTGTTTTCTCAAAATGTTTGCTCGGAAATTTCTAGCAAAACACTTTCCAGCAAACATTTTTCCTGATCGTCTGCTGTAAAGAGGGTTTGCATTTACCCACGCATCAAGATGTTAATGCATCGTCTGCTGTTTTGCAAGATTTGGTTTACCCACGTAGTGTAGCTATATCACAAGATTCGCATTCATTTTAATTTCAGTGTTATGTGCAAAATTCTAAACACGTATGCTTGTGTTGCGAAATGAAGAGAAGATTGTATTTTTGCGTGATTGGAGAAGAAATTGTCTTACGTATTTAGAATATGCATTTTCAAAAATGTAGCTGGCAATGCCGATAATAATACTGCTCATGACATTTTGCAAATATATCTGCATGTACATGTACGCTCGTACATTGTATATCTGATTTTTTGTATTCGTGGAAAAATTGTCTTTACGTGTTAGTAGCTTCATAACTGCTCAACATGATATCCTCCATTTTGTTTTATGTCAAATTATTTGTTCTTTGTCTGGGTGGTGTGTACACCATGTTTAAACAAACACATTTGGACAAACAAATTCAGACAAACACTTTTTAAACAAGCTGTATGCTGTTTGTTGTTTTTTGTTTGCTGTAAACTTCAGTGTGTACCCGGCTTTAAGTTGTGACGGTTCTGTTATGTACCATAACTTCACAGTCTTGGGCCAGAAGCCCAGGATTTTTCAGGAAATCATCCTGGTCTGATGATTCCTGGTCTATTGGTCCATCATACTGGTGGCATCAGAAATATAAGTTTTAAAATAATATTCTAGTAAGAAAACTTAAAAAAAACCCGAAAAATTAAAAAAATAAATAATTACGTCTAAATCCAATAATACAATTTTTTTTATCCTTTTCGTGTCTTGGCTATTAAAACAAAATTCAAGATAATTTTAATTGTTTTTGACTATTACTGTAAGCTTAATAAATACGTTATTGGTCACTGGTTGGGAAATTGGAAATGGGGTTGGAAATTACGAGCTCTCATGTGAAATATGACGTGCTAGTTTTGTGGATATTTTTTCAGTAACAAATAGCAAGCAGCGTTTCGTGCATGTACATGTAAAACAATAATAAAACAAGCACTACGTAGTTTATCAATAATATTTTGAATTGGAAATTATTTAAAAAACTTTATTCAGTTATTTAATTATTGATGTTTAAACTTACGATGTAAGAGTTCAATCGATAGTATCAACTATCTAATTAGTGCCGGACGCTTGGAGAAATCTTGTCCTTACAACCACTGAAATCCCACTAATATTATAAATTTTAACACATGTATTACACTATCACTAGTAGTGTCTAGGGGTAAGAGCACGTTAGCAATTAAAAGTTTTCTTGAACACTTAATTTCGAAAGAGTGTCGCGTAGTGGTAGTGCAGGTAGTGTACATGTATATTATTTATTAATGTAACCAACTTTGTTGATTGAATTAATTGTCCAACAATAATTAAATATTGCTATAGTCAAATGAACTTATGCATGTACATTTTTTATCGCTAAAAAAACTGGAAAGATGTATTGAATTTATTTATTAAAAGCTTATTTATTTAGAACATTAATTTAAAATTATAAACAGTTAACTAAAGCATGCATCGAGGGGTCCCTGAGTGGATAAGGAGCTGGAACATTCGCAATTGTAAGAAAATGCTCGCAGGTTTAGGAAAATATCAAAAAAATCAAAAAAAAACACGTGTTCAGTAATCCATTAATGAGCGACCCTCTTGCCACCCGCCATGACACTTTCATTAAGGGCCGGTTGCACCAACAGAGGTTTCCCTTACCCAGGGGTTAACCTGCCATTTAACCCTTGGTTAACCCACCTTTCTGTTGCACCAACTGGGTTAAGGCAAAAAGATAACCCAAAGGTTGACCCAGCCAGTAGGCAGGGTTAACCCTCCATTTTACGCAAAGAAAAAAACAATGGAAACGCGAACTAGTACTTTAAGATTTCGCAGCTTAAATGAGGGTCTTTTACCCCTTGGGGCATTTTACCAAGAGTTAGTTGGTGCAATGCAGACGTGTAACCTGCAGGTTAAACTGGAGGTTGATCCTTAGCTGAAGGTTAGCAAACCTTTCAATTTAACCTCTGTTGGTGCAACTGGCCCTAACAGTTAATCACTTTAACAGTCATTATTTAACAATAATGGCTAAGTCGCAAATGATGTAGGAGCTTTCTCCTAAAAATGGGCTTGACCCCCCTTACCATGTGGCATTTAATTGCTGACTGTAGGGTACTGAGTTGAATTGAATTGGACAGTTCTTTTTAATTGGTAGATTGGGGGTGCTTTTCAAGTTCCTTGAAGAACCTTTCTGGGAGGTTCCAGTAAGTTAACGTTGATGAGGTTGCCATTTTTAGCTACGAGGTGCTTTAAAACACCTTTATGAAAAAAATGGCGTTTTTTTGGGTTTATCGAACCATGGTATTGTCCATTTCACGATAACGAGCTAAGAAACGAGGCCTTCTTTCAAACCGGATGTTGCGCGATGGGGGCTTTGGGAACCTCAAAGGACTAATACCGGTTTGGTGCGCTGCAAAAAAGTGCACTTTAACAGTTCTTATTAATTGGAAGATCGGGGGTGCTTTTCAAGTTCCTTGAAGAACCTTTCTGGGAGGTTCCAATAAGTTAATGATGGTGAGGTTGCCATTTTTAGCTACGAGGTGCTTTAAAACACCTTGATGAAAAAATGGCGATTTTTTGGGCTTATCAAATTTCAGACAGAATCTTTTGTCCATTTCACGATAACGAGGTAATAAAACGGGGCCTTCTTTCAAACCGGATATGGCGCGAAGGGGGTGGGGATGTGCTCATCAGGGCTGTCTGAAAACTGGACTATAATGCCGGTTCGGTGCACTGAAAAAATGTGCACCTTTAAAAGTTCTAATTGGCTGATCGGGGTGCCTTTCAAGTTCCTGAAAGAACCTTACTGAAAAACTCCGATACAATGATAATGATGATGATATAAATAATGAGATCGCCATTTTTAGTTGAGAGGTGCTTTGGAGCAAACTTTATGAAAAAATTGCGAATTTTTAGCGCTACATTAGGGATATTTTTTAAGTTCTTTAAAGAACCTTTCTAGAAAATCAATAATTATAAGGTGGCCATTTTTAGTTGAAAAGATCTTTAACATCTTTTATGAGAAAAAAAATGTCGGATATTTGCTATATTGAACCTTTCATGAACCTCAGATTTTTTAGAGTGAAAAGCAAGATCGAAGATCGTCTTAGAAGAGCAAAATTCCCATAGAAGCTGGTTTTCTTTAATGCTCATAAAACCGTTCCATTACCCCGTTTTAATCTCTTCAACGTTTTTGAGAAGAAACTTGCAAATTTTCAAAGAAAAATAATCCGAGGATACATTCATGAAAATTTCAAATTAGAACGACTTTCCATGTCGCAAACTAAATCAAAAACTTTAAAAAAAATCAATATAACACTGACGATAACAAACGTAATTATACATGTACACTGTACATGTATTTAAGGTCGATATTATAGTTACAGTATATCTTGTTGCATCGAAGCATGCCAATTTGGGAACTTGAATTAAATTAATCCACAGTGTCAGTGTTCCGAATCATTGAAAACGGAACCTAATTTTTGAATATCTTGGATGTTGACATTTGCATTGCTGATGATTTATATGGAAATTATTGATAATGATTTTGAGTCCAATTTTGCAATTCTTGTAAAGAAAAAATAATCCCACAACTGGAAACTTTCTTTTTTACGATTCCAGTTGAGAAAGTCGTTAACTTCGTTGACAAACATTGAGATGCACTGCAGTGTTTTTATAGTCTTTATATTTTCATATCATAATTTGAGAATCATGATATGAAAATGTTTAGCACGCGGCCCCACTCTTAAATAAAAATATTTATTTGTTCACCATAATGTTGTACATTTTTAAATACAAAGCATGCACAGTCTAAAAGATCAATATTTAGCAAACGTTTGCAAAACACGTTAAAACACGTTTTTTAAATGCAACCACGTGGGGCCATGTCCCCATCAGGGAACAACTGATGGAATCAACGGAATCATTGAAAGCGGAACCTAATTTTTGAATATCCTAGATGTTTAAATTTGCATTGCTGATATGGAAATTATTGATAATGATTTTGGGTCCAACTTTTCAATTCTTGTAAAGAAAAAATATCCCCACAACTGGAAACACTTTTTTTTTACGATTCCAGTTGAGCAAGTCGTTCACTTCGTTGACAAACATTGAGATGCAGTGTTTTTATAGTCTTTATATTTTCATATCATGATTTGAGAATCATGATATGAAAATGTTTAGCACGCGGCCCCACTCTTAAATAAAAATATTTATTTGTCGGCCATAATGTTGTACATTTTTAAATACAAAGCATGCACAGTCTAAAAGATCAATATTTAGAAAACGTTTGCAAAACACGTTAAAACACGTTTTTAAATGCAACCATGTGGACCAAATGTCGCCATCAGGGAACAACTGGCATATTTAATTAGTCTCATTATCAAATGTAGACATTTACACTATAGAATGTCGTGACCAGAATTGTGTGAAAAATGACCTTATATAGCACATTTTAACTAGCTTATACTCTCTTTCATCACTTTCCCTTAACGTTATTTTTATTATTTAACTCACGTGCACGTATTAAAAAGCACACGAAGAGCATATATGAATTCTGATTGCTATCATATATGAAGTAGAATAACTTGCTTCCTGGTAACAGAGGCTATATATGGGTCCGAATTCGATTTGTCCACTCGGAAATGATTGTAATTTCCTGTTTCGTTTCCCAAGCAATATTTTTCATTTAAAATCAAAAAATCGAATTTCGATCTTATTTGAATTTCGAATCCTTCAGCAATGCTATACCCTAAACTTGTGTTTTGAAAAACATTGCACTGCCACAGACGGCTTGTCACGTTGCTCAACTGCGAATTTAGATTTGTTATTGTAATTGCACTTTCTCTCAGTTTTGCGAGAATCCCTAAAAGTGGCGAAGGAAATATTTAAACGCAAAAAGGAAATTTCAGCACGGAAAAGTAACTTGATAACGTCCAATATAACAATTTTTATTCTGCCAAAACGCACGAAACGACATTTCCAAGAAATATACTTGCTACCAAAGTGCGAAGCTCGAATTTCAACGAAGACGAAATAATGCATATGAAAATCAAGAAAACTGCGAGAGTTCACTTTTCTCAACATGATTATAAGAAAATCTTTCAGAGAAATGTTGCGCTTCTGTATATATTTAAAATTTGTATTACATTCAAACTTGTGAATTTTATGATGTTAAACCGACGTGCCAAAACGAATTTTGTTTTCGCCTAATCTGCGAGAAACCCTAAAATTGACGAAGGAATTATTTGTAAATAGGACATCTAATTTCAATCAATGATATAGTTCATTGAAATACTGTTTTTACACTGAAATCATTGAAGTTTTCTATGAACTGTATTACTTTTTTTCCATGAATGATGCAATTAATCGAAAATACTGAACCTTATTATTTATCCTTATGTTATAACATTATTATTGTCTTATTACTATTAATAGGCCCTACTATAATTTAGGCTATATCCTACTAGCCGAAAAACCCGGCTTTTCCCGGGCTGTACAGACAATTATAATTTGGGAAGTTGCCCATTGTCCCTTAATTATGCATTATTGTAACCGGATTAATTTGAATATCTTAATGCAACCATAATTTGAAAAGCCCGGCATTGCCCAGACCGTTACTAAAATTCTGATGACGTCATCCAGTACACTTCTTAAAAAGATAGATTTAATCGGATATTTTCTGAATATTTAATCGGACATTTTGTCAAAGATTAATCGTCATTTTTTCGTTCATGAGTTTTCACCCATTTAATTGGGAATTTTTCCGTCTATTTAATTGGGCATTTTATCGGACATTTATTTTTTGAAAAAAATCGATTTTGTTAAAGATTAATCGGAGATTTTTATAGATTAAAATCGAACATTTTGTTAAAGATTAATCGGACAAACGGTTAGTCGGATTTACCGATTACTTGGGCATAATTGGTTATTCGAATTAACCCACATACACACCTACATACATCTCTTCTTTAAATATATAGATAGCAATTTAAAATACCATTTTTGACAAGACATTTTTCGGTCAATGCGGAAAAATTTAACTTTAACACAAAATGTTTGAATCTTGCCCAACAAACCCAAGATGACATTGATGTGTATACACACCATTGCGATTCCATTCATATATAAAAGCATAAACAAATTTCACTTTTTCATCGAGTTGTTTAATTGGCAATTTAAAATTTTCGCTTCTGATATTAATAGCTGTCTGGATATGTTAATACTTGTACAGTATATACTGCATTAATGATTAATTTAATGCCAAATCTCATAGATTATGTTTAAAATATTCATTAACAAAAATGTTCAAATACTGCATGCAGTGTCTGTGTTTACCCCTTTATCGATGTGTAGGCCTACGTAATCTAACCGTGATAGCCATATGAAATAGTAATTTAATCCAAATTTATATATGAATAAAACTGGGCCAAGTACTGTTTATGTAATCATGTACATTTATAAGTTAAACAAAAACCATTTCAATGTTGTCCAACTTTTAAATAAATAATACTACATGCGTCAAATAAATTATATGTACTATTTTTTCAATTATAAAAACATGTTTACATTCAATTGAACATTGTACATATTTAATGACAGTGTTTATCCCGTTTGTGCTGCACACATAATCTATATTCACGATTTCAAAATCAAATCATTTGATGATCAAAATTTACATAAGAATGAAACTATATCAATTCAATTCATCGATACTGCATATACAATTTTAACACAAACCATTTCAATGTATAGTCAAAATTTCAAATAAATTATGCGTCAAATTATGTTTAAAATATTCAATTAAAAAACATGTTCATATACATATAGGCCTAAGCTTAAATGTTCATGCCTTATATATATATATGGGCTGTATACATAATCTATATCTGGAATGCCAGCAAACAAAATCGGGATTCAGAGAATATCAGACAACAAGATGATGTAATCATCTTGTTGTCTGATATTCTCTGAATTTAAGATTCAATGTTTCTATACATCACTTCTCTAAACATTATACACAAATGTTCTGGATTTCAACTCGATGAGTTGTGAACTTGTGACTGGGGCTTGAAGCCCACGTGATTATTCGTTGCTCAATTTATGATTGCACCTGATGATCGTATCGATTGCCCGGTCTAGTCACATCACGTGATCACGTGCGTCTCCAAAGTTCCCAACAAGCATTCATCTTGGGCAGCAGCCATGTTTGTTGGCCTTGTTTTTGGCACTGCACAGGCACAGCAATGGCCACCATGCACGATCGCTGGCGCAATCTTTTCGATTATGCTGAAGTGTCGTCCCTCAAGGCCCGAGTCGCTGGCCCCCAGAAATGACGTAAATCCTGACGTTTTTAGGTTCACTACCCAACCACTACGCGGGGGGAATAGCATTAATGGTTTGCGCCTATAGGCGCGTTTCACTGAAAACCCCATTGGACCAAGCTGGTGACCACATTTGACAAAAGAGATCAAGGGAGAAGGGAAAAAAAAGTGGGGGAGGAGGGAGTTCATGGAAAATGCAATCACCACGTATACGCACTCTCATCTCCCCCTCCCCAGGCCCCCGCACCCCCGACGTCATCCCAGATACCCTCGGAAAAACAGCGTCTTTCAGGCCAGGGGATGTTGCTGCATCGTATTGATTTTTTCTTAAACAGAAGCTTCTTTTTACGGCAAAACTGTCCGCACTTGCAGGCTTCGGCAAATGTCAGCAAAACACACAATAAATATTTGCTAAGAATGTAGGACGTCTGGCTGGATACATTTAGAAAGATGGAGTGGAGGAGATGCATTACGAGATGAACGCAAAAAAGCCACTATTTTTAACTAAGAGAGCTGGGCAGGGTTTCCTTCTTGGCGAGGACATCCTAGTAATTTAATTAGTTTCAGTTTGGATTTCGGTATTGGAAACAGTTTTGAAAAAATGGGATGAATACGATTCTATATAAATGTGTTGAAAATTGCAAAGTAACTGATATTAGAACGAGAATGATGATTTTAAAATATTCTTGTATACCAAGTAAACATGAGCTGATAGTCTTATATCGGTTTTTGGAAATTACAAAGGTTCGTTTAACCTTTTTTTTATTTAAAGATTTTCAATATTCGAAAATAGAATTAAATAAATGAGCGTACTGTACTTAAAACTACGACGACATTTAATAAAAGGAATGCTTAATCTTTTGCTAATATAGGTAAGAGCACAGTAAAAAATTTTCAGTAAGAAAGAGTAAGAAAGGGCTAACAAGTCGATCTTCATTTAAAACGCATTATAGACATGTTAGCCCGCTGGTTGGCGCTAGTGGTTGGTAAGTAACTTTCTTACTGAAAAAATTGTACATTACTGTGCTCTTACCGCGATACAGTATACTATGAATAATCGTATAAGTTCATTTCATTGACGTGCTTTCAAGTTACTGAAATTAGTTTGGATTTTGACGTTTGAAACAATTTTTAAAAAAAATGGGATTTTACCTGCGTTGAAAATGGAAAAACAACTGATAAAAGATCAAGAATGGGGGTATATTAAAATATATGTGTATATATAGTATATTGTGTCATAGTGATTTTGACAAAGTAGGCCTACTTATGATTTCTTTAACCATATGTTTAGATTTTGAATATTCGATTATAAATTAAAGAAAAACACGACAATTACAAAAACAAGAAAATTACGACAGAATTTCATAAAACGAATGTTTGAATTTCTTGGTAATACAATTACGTGAGAATGATCTTGAGTTCATTTCATTGAAGTTGCTATGTCTTCAAATTACGGAAATTAGTTTGGATTTAGGCGTTTGAAACAGTTCAACCGTGTTTAAAATGGAAAAATATAATGAAATTGGGGCGAGGAAAAGTATTAAAAATACGTATTTTGTATAGTTTTATAATGTTGTTTTTTTACAAATTTCATGCATAAATGATTTCTTAATCTTATCTTATTTAGAGATTGTGAATATTCGATTACATAAAAGAAATGTTCATACCTTTTTACACATGTAGGCCTACATTCAGAGATTCTTTTAACCTTATTTATTTATAGTGGAAGATCCTAACAAATAACTGCAACATGTCATTATCCTTTTATGCGACATAAAAAATCATTCCTGGTTTTTCAAACAAAATCATGATTTGATCTTATTGACGTTACTATTATTTGTCGTTGTTTTAAGGTGTTTCTTTTGCATTTGGAGTTGTTTATCGCAGGAGTCCTCTACACATGCGCCTTCTTGAAGTGGTTGACAAGATGTGCATTAAAATACATATTTTCTATTCATATAATACTTCTAATGTAGCACTCGATTGGCAAACGCCACTTTTCTCTTGGTCGCATGCACTGTAAAAGTGGTTCATTATATGTCTATATTCACGTTTTCATATAATCACTTTCGCGACATTTCTAAAGTGTGCATGCAGTTAGCATGCATTTGTAACATGTTTGTGTTTAGAAATGTGCTTAAACAATTTACAATCGATTTTTTTCAAAATAGAAATTACAGGTCTTCGACAGAATTTCATGGAAAGAGGTCAGTTTCTCGCATCTTATAGGGGCCTACCTTCTGAATTTTCAAGAAGGTCGTTGATTTCTTGGAAAACATGTGCAGAACATGTCTAAGTACCTGTATTCTTGCGTGCCCTTCTACATGTATAACGTTGCTGAAACAGGTTGCATGTGAATACACATAACCACTCTTAATGGATCATTAACTATAAAGTTTACGTTAAGCATAAGTTTTAAACAATGCAAGTGAATGACTAAACATGCAAATAAACATTTACACTCAGGTTTTTTTTTAAAAAAAAAATAGCATTCCTTCGATAAAATTTCCTGAAGAGATGTCAGTTTTTTAAAACTTACTTTTCTGAATTTTCAAAAAAGTGGATTTCTGTGTGTGGAAAAAAAAACATGGGAAGAACACGCCAAAGCATTCTTGGATGCGATAAATATAACATTGCACGTTGAAACGGCGCATATTCTCAAACTTTCCAAATCTCATTTATCATCGAAACACTTTTAACACTGGACAGAACGCATGTATTCGGGCGAAAAATAAGCTGACTGAGATACCTCACTTTTTTTTTATTCAAAAAAAACTTGTGTATATTCTTTTAAAGTGCATCTATTGGCGTTTTTCGGAGTGTTTCTCCAACGCACATCTTCAGCCACTCTTATGCCTGTTAGGTTGTTGTTTTTATTTTTTTTCTGCTTTCTATTCCTGCCCTCGTTTCGTGTAATGGTTATGGCGTTTTCGAGTTGCTGTTAGTTTTTTTGAAAGCCTCCTTTTAACAACTCGCTTTCAAAGAAGATATATTTCTTCATTTCGAGCACTGCAGCTCGCAGGCAAGCTTAAGAGTTGGCTTACACGCGACGGACCAATAAAAGACGGAGGGACGATGTCCCTCAGGATGCTGGAGCTGCCATTGTCCTTACACCATTGGTCATCATTAAAGCCAGCCATCCTCCCCACGCCTCAACGCTTCATTGCTCTCGCCACTTTTATGAAAGGCAAAAAATAAACAGAACGACATTGCCCATTCCAGAAATACATCTTCCATGTTTGCATACGTTGGCTGCCACCAATGTTCCTCCTCAACCAAAAAAAAAAGTGACAAACTTGATAAGCAAAAATAATAACCATTGCGTGGAAATAAAAGCGCAGCCTGAAACGCCGATAAAACTGCACCCTGGCTCTCTTCAATATATTATCATATTTCTATATAATATACGTAGCCTGTAGCTGGCAAACGAGCAGATTTGGGGAAAGGTAAATGGTTCCCCCTGTGCATCATTTGGAGAAGGGCCAATACTCGTTTATTCCAATTGCACCGCGAGGAAGGCGGGCGAAATGCTCGTACCCATGAATTATAGAGTACAAATATGTACATGTACGGGGCTGCAGAATTTCACCATGTCCAGAATTTGCTTCGATGAAATCTGGGCTGCATGAGAATGTCATCTCTGGAGAAATGGCTTTTTGAGAAATCAGGCAATTCTATTCAGTCTCAAGTTGACCAATTTAGAATTTCCAAATATGACAGATGCAATGCTTGTAATAAATGCACTGCAGGTTTCCAGAAATAAGTTATATAAAAACTTTGCATCTTAAAATCTAGACTATCTTTTGCAGACAAAGTTATCAAGCTTTACAGAACTGAATGGAAAAGAATCAATTAATTAAGAAATAACTTGTCCGATTATGTAAAACAAATTCATGCTTATACAAATATTAATGTAGACATTTTAAAGGACGTCATACACGAGGCAATTTATAACCAGAAAATTGCTCCCAGAAACCAGATATGTCGTTGCTTGCAATTTCCCCGTGTATTGAGACGAATACACAGGTGATTGTCCTATATATTTCCAGAATCAGCATTTCACCGTGTGTTGGTAAAAAAATTTCTTCATATAAGTAGCCTTCATGACAAAGCTGCCATGGAAGAACATCAAAGCTGCCATTACTGAGATTACAAATTATTACTTTCTTTACAAAAAGTCAATGACATTCAGTAAGTAGCTTCCCTATAATGATTTTGGGATTGGTCAGTGGAATCAAAAGAAGAGAATGGTAAATAACATGTTATTTTGGCCTAATCCATGCACATGATCAGCAAACTTTTGAAAGAAACTGTCCTTGGTAGAAAAACATAAGCTAGGGACATGTCTGCATGGAAGATGAAGTTGTTTTATGTGTCTAATCTACATGTACAGGTATATATGCTATAACTATAATATTTAAGTAAATTTAAAGAAATTAAAAAGAAGTAATCTAAGTCTTAAAGCTACACCAAACTAGTCATATGTTCTAGTCATCATTCATCTAAACAAAATTCATCATTTTTTTTTAAAATAGTGAATCGTAAAAGTTATCTGAATACAAGATTATAATAATAATAACAACGTGCGTTTAAATTATGCGGATCCATTTTGGGGATCCGGGGAGTCACTTTGTGATTTTGAATGGGGAGTCCCATTTTTTGCCGATTATGCATCTGCACTTAAAACCCAATAAGTTTTTGTCTAAAAATATTTTTTTTGGCATCATCTTAAATGTTGCTGTAATCGCGATGTCCGAAATCGTGTAACACGCCATTCACTTTTTTCAACAGGCATTGCAAAGCAACCTGTTGAACAAAAGTGAATGACGTATTAACTGATTGCGGACATCGATTACAGCAACATCTAAGATGATGCCAAAAAATCTTTTATAGACAAAACTTATTGTGTTTTCATATGAATCTGCAAAAAAATGGGGCTCCCCATTTAAAATCACAAAGGGACTCCCCGGATCCCACATGGGGGACCAGGGGGCCCTTCATTCTTGCATAATTTAAAGAGCAAATTGGTATTCTGATAACTTTTGCGATTTAATATTTATTTTAAAAGATTTTGGACAAATCCTGATAAACGGAACACCCGGTATATTAAAATCATTCTTTAATTACTCAAATAATCAGAATTTAGCTACAGTGTATATATTTTTCCTATAAAAAAAATTTTAAAATGAAAATAACTAATTGGAAGTTGAAATTCCTATAATTATTGATCAGATCTAGCTCAGATTTTATGGAATTTTCGCCATATAATGAAATAAATCGTTTAATGATCTGTATTGCAAATAATTTCAATTTTGCAATTTATTTCTTGTAGTTCATTGTACTGTATGTGAAATGTGTAGGAACAATGCTTCTGACATAAGGGTGGTACATCCTGGGGTAGTATATTGCCAAATCAATAAATTGTCCGAATTCTTGAGCTTCTTTTCATTAACTGATAAAAGTTCTTGAAATCTTAAAATCTCATATGCGCCATTAGAGTTCCTCAAACTTAACAATTCTGATTGATAGGCCTAATCTACATAAATTACTACAAATTACCTACCTGTATACACGTACAAGAGTATATTACATTTTAATACATGTCAATTTAGAATACCATTTGCATTTTTTTCATGTATTTCTTGTTTAGGAAAGGATAGAGAATATGTCGAGGTTGCTTTTGTGGGCTATAAATGCCATTCCCTCATATTGTCACTTTCTCTTTAAATTCTATTTCAAAGATAGGGCTACTTCGTCCGTGCCGACTCTCCCCTAGCAATTTCGCTGAACTAAATTTGATTACTCTGATTCCTTGGCCAGCATCGTGGAAATTATTTTATATCAAGCATGCAATGCTCGGTACATCGACACGTGTACCATATGCTCTCACTAGAGCCACCCCTCAGCTTTTCCCTTTTTCCACTGTGCTCATGGCAATGCTTATTTGGCACGCATGCCTGGACATGTATTTGCCATGTTACACATCAACGTCGGTATTGATTCGATTTTGGTTCTTACATAAACATGGAGCCTCTTTATTTCGTATTCTCTAGCACGCATCCATGGTGGCTACACGTGGCCACCTTAGATATTGACTCCAAAATACGTATAGCCTCAAATTTTATTCCAAGTCAATTTCGGCACCCACTACGAATATTGAAAGCAAATGTAATATTCCGATTTGGCATTGACTATTGCTGGGCAAACAGGACAATACTGTATTTGACGGATATGCAACATTCAGACGTATAGCGACTTCTCTTTGGGATAACAGATAGTTGTTGATGGAAAATTACAAACTTTTGACACATCAATATTCTGGTGATAACATTCCAATTCAGTTATTAATTTGCCGCCACACATTTTATGTTGAGCACAGTCATTATTCATCATATGGGAGGATAAATCCAGAATGTCAAGTTCAATTTCAAGTAATCAGAAACAAATAAAGACAACATTTTCAAGAAAGGTTTTTGAAATCAACTTTTGGATGAAGTATACGTGAAATCAGGAAAACCATGCCTTAAGTTCACTTTACAGAAACAAGTTTGTGAACCAGTTTTTTAAACTTCAGCTAAATACAAATTTCAATCATTTGTTTTAGGCTATGCAGATTTTGTCAGCATGCATATATCACGTGACATTTCATTCATTCCATTGGCGAAAATCACCGGAAGGCAGCGCCAAACCAAAGCAAGTTCTTTTAGCTGTTGATTCAATGAAAAGTACACGTGATGTAGCCCCATATGTAACTGCATAAGGTCCGTTGAATTAATTTGCAATATTTCAATCAATTACAAAAATTCACTTAATAAAATGAAACAAGTCCATAATGGACCCTATGCAGATTTTGTCATTATACCTGTATCACGTTATTTTTTATAATACATTGTAGTACATGGGCTTTGGTAATTATTTGTGATACCGTTTCTTAGGTAAGATGTTTTGATTTTAAAATTTGAATTGCAATGATTTTTTGATGAAGTCTTTTCATTTATCATTTTACAATAAATAGGAGTGATCCATAAGAATCTTCAGAAATAACTAAGAAAATTGAAAAGTATAGAAGATTTTTAACATGTTTTGTTCCCGATTCATTTACATGTAGGTCTACCATTCTATGCATTGACATGAAACACTAAATTAAATATTATTATATAAAATTACGTTTGTATAATTTTTGTCAGTGACATTGCATTTAAATGTGTGTGATATGTTTACAACTTTCACATTTGAAATAAATTTTGAGTTGTATACAGTTCACTCGTATATTGTGTTATTAAAGCTCTGAAATTGCTTAGCATCAGAATGATCCAAAAGGGCTATTTTTTAAAATAAGTGTCACACGTTAATTACCATATTGAACATGAAATTTCATCAGTTGTGCATAATTCGTCAGTTATAGATATTCTGTCGCATCAGATATATTTTCAGATACATATTCAGATACATTTTAATTTGTTTGGAACTTTGGACCAATTGCATATAGTTGAACCTGGGAGCCTTTTAACCTTATGTTGGTCATTTCGATAATTATAATGGGATAATTTAATATAAGTGTTATAATTTAATTTATAATTAAATCGAAATCTTTGTAGCTTAATGTAAATAATTCAATGTTAAAATTGCCCACATCTCATTGCAGACCTCAGATAAAGACTTCTGAAATTCGGACCAATTTAAAATTCAAAAAAATATATAAAGTGGTATTTCTCGGAAATAGTTTAAAAACCATTTTATTTAAATGATAATGTAACAATAGATGTTTTTATATTATTTATGCTCTTATCGATTTTACATGAACACCTCAATAAAATACATCGAATATCATGCGTGACTTTCGCTCAAATGTATTTCTTAATGTTTTCTTTATTTTAACACGCAATATTCACAAATGTCTTCACTTATCTTATCACGTTGTTTAGATTACAAAATCTTTAAACGGGTATTCTTAATTCCTGAAATTACGTATCAAACTCTTTTAAAATTCTTCTGGATATCGTTATTTTTGTAAGAATTCATGAAGTGCTCATGCGCGAACTTTATCCGAGTGCACTTCACCCAGGCTATACATTCCCGGAAATTACTGTAATAAAAGCATCTAGGAGCTTTTCCCTTCAATGCCAAAATCTTCTTCAGAACCATCTTTGATATAGAAACGAAATCCTCCAACCATGAATTTGAATTGATATTCGGATGATGAATATTTTTATTTCAACAACATGCCTGAAGTATTGCTATTACCATTTGAACAGACCATAGATGTTTTCTTGAATTTACTATCGAAAGTGACATTATTCAGAAAAGTAAACATTAAAAAAACGCAAGATGTACTGCAAGTCAATTTTATTATAACTTTTCAGTTGAAAAACCATGAAAAAAGGATTTTCATAAAGTACATGTAGATCAATACATAATGTTCAGTATTGGTTGCGTTATGTTGTGAACCAGTTATTCCCTGTTTTTTACTCATAAGCATGTACTTCTGTTTTACTTTTTAATGTCGCTTTTAAATGATTGTTTTTAAGGTTCAAAGATGGCGTCTGTGATTCGTCAATAGTAAAAAATGTTTCAAATAACAATTATCTACGGTATTTTACGTTATATACGAATATGTAATAAGAATTGGGGAGTGGTTTCATTAAAGAAAATTACGTTGACCAAGATTTTACCTACAACAGCGTTATCTAAGCTAAAACATTGAGCGCCATCTTGTGACTCCCTTCAAAACAAACAACGAACTTTTTTTTCGTAAGTTCTGTAAGTTATATACTGAATTAATATTTAATTAACAGAAAAATGCTTCTCGATGGCAAGGCAGCTATTTAAGATAGATTAGTATAAGAGTTACTTTATTAAAGCATTTATAAGTTTGTTATTTAGAAATGCTTTAAAGCCGAAAAATAATTTTAGTTATAAAATTCAATACTTACAAGCTCATGTACTGTATAACATGTTTTAAATATAATGTATATATATATATACCATGTATACATGTATAATACAGTGTAATGTATTGACAAAACATAACAAGTTACAAAGTTTATTAAACTTCAAGTTATTTTTTCTAGCATTACTTGCATTATACAGCGTGAATAAAAAGTCTGAACCCCCCTCCCCCAAAGTTTCTTAACAGGGGACAAAATAAAAACTCTGCTAAAAAGGACATATAGGAACCATGCATGGGGTGCGCAATTTAATGGTGCAAAAATATGTGACTTTTGACCACGTTTTTAAGGTCATTCAGACAGGAAGTAGGCCTACTTGAAAGATGCAAAACAGACCAATGGTGTGATTTTGAAAGTTGTGGAGGGGGATGCTGACACTCTAAAAATGCTTAATTTAGTATTAAAATGCCCTTCTGTGAATTTATGTCACGTTTCTTGTGATTGACGTAAATGCACACCTGTACAGCTTCACTGCAATGCTTCGAAGCTGTACAGGAGTGCATTTACGTCCATCACAAGAAA